>CM076573.1:182964511-183213252 GCA_034641835.2 Pinus albicaulis
TGACATCAAAATATTTATCTCATGATATATTTCACATTACCAAAAAAAAATTAAAAAATTAAAAAGAAAAAATTATCTTTATTTATTTATTTATTTATTTTTACAAAAATGATAAAGATTTTCCATTAACTTGGGGAGAAACTTTTTAAGTCTAGGGAAGAGAGGAAATTCATGTTTTACATTACTTTGTTTTAAATTATTATTAATTATAAAAAATTGGTGTAGTCTAATTTATAGACGAAATGGCATTTTTCACTACCGTTTTTCCTCGTTAATTTTAATCAAAATCTGACAAATATTTGTAAAAACTTGAGTTTGAATTGTTTAATCTGCATAATTTGAGTTCCTCAAGGGTTTTTCAGGGCGTTGAATACATTTATGCATTTCAAACTGTATTTTAAATAACAAAAAATCTTGAAATTTTATTGTCGGATTTTAGTGAATTCTGGTGAAAAAAAACTCATTTCGTCTATAAGTTAGACTACGCCTAAAATATTTAATAAATAAGTTAAACATAAATATACACATACATAAACATGTATCAATATTTTTAATCATGGAGAACACTAACTTATAAATAAGCTTCGTCAAAATGCCAGGGACCAATACGATAGCTTACTAATGTCACATGCCCAAAAAACCATTAGAGAACTTTTGTGGTCTAAATTGACCTCCTAAGAAAAATATACAACCAAAATAAACTTTATAAGAACCAATAGTATTCAAGATGACTATGTCAACCATGGAGGATGATTCACCATTTTGGGGGTAAAAAAGTAAAAATATTTTAAAATAATAAAATAATAAAACTACATTTTCAACTTATCTCCCCAAAGTTTTACTCAAATTTCGAGTGGGAGTACTTTTTGGATGAAAATTTTAATTCTTCATCCGAGTACCCATGTTGCATGAGAAAAATGAGAAAGACATAAAAAAAACGTGATTGCGATCACTTTTTCATGTATTTCTAATTTTTTGTATAGAGGGGCCCAAAGAAAGTATGAAACATGGGTATTCCTTGGATGAGGAATCAAATTTTGTATCCAACGAGTGTTCCTAATTGAAATTTGAGTAAACTCATAGCAATATAAGTTGAAAATGCGAGTGGAAAAAATATTTTTTTCTTTTTTCCCTCTAAAATGTGTTGATGTAATCTAATGTTATTTTATTATTTCCACCATTATTTTATAATTTCCTTATGAGGCCCCTTTTAGGCCTCAAAATTCCCCTAATGCTTAATTCATTATGCCAATAAGTATGTCTATTTTAGAATAGAGTTTTCAAATTTTTAATTTAATTATCAATAATTATTAGGTGGTTGGTAGGGATTTAACCTCCATAAAATATTCAAGAATATCCTTGGTAGTTTACACAAATCAAAGCCTCTAATTTATTTCCGAAGTAGTTATGCATTTATTCATTTTGATTAAATTTAGTAATTTAAAAAAATGTCTTATGAAATTAGTTATGTTTTTTTGGGCATGTGATGTTGATAAGCCATAATATTGTAACAAAACCTATTTACAGATTCAGAATATCCATGATAAAATGGAAGTGAATCTCCATAGTTAAGAATCTTGTTATATGTTTTTTTATATGTATATAAGTTTATTTTATATATTAATTCTTTTAATCATTATTAATCATTATTATTATTTTAAATAAAGTTATAATTTAGTTAATTTTCATTATTTTTAAATTTTAGCAACTTGAGATGTATGATGAAGTGTTTTGATTTTTATTATGGACTGATGACTATAAGTATTTACCAACCATTTAATTGCACCAAAGGTGTTCCTATGATGGGTTTGGTTAGGCAAATTTTCCTAATAATATCTGTGTATTTTCTTCCTCTTCCCGCCAAATAAAAATTGACACTTGGGACTCCAATCGTCATGGAATTAGTTGGGAAGTGTGTTGTACTTTAAAGTATTCTAAATCTCATCATAAATTTAGAAAGAAAGATTGTAATCTGTAAATTTTGAGATGGGTTTGGTTAGGAAAATATGACCGATAAGATCTGTGTATTTTCATCCTCCTCCCTCTAAATAAAAAATGACACTTGGAACTACAACTGTCATGGAATTAGTTGGGAACTGTGTTGTCCTTTAAATTTTTCTAAATTCCATCCTAAATGAAAATAGAAAGATTATAATCTCTAAATTTTGAGATATTTTGATTTATCATTGGTTTTTAAGTAATTTATCATAAAATTAAGTTTTATCAGGTTTTGAAAAATCCTATGATGGGTTTGGCTCGGCAGATTTGACCAATAAGATCTCTGTATTTTTATCCTCCTCCCTCTAAATAAAAATTGACACTTAGCATTGCAACCATCATGGCATTAACTGGGAAGTGTGTTGTCCTTCAAAGTTTTCTAAATCCCATCCTAAATTAAAAAACAATGATTCTAATCTCTAAATTTTGAGATAATTTGATTTTTCATTGGTTTTTAAATTAATTTATCATAAAATAAAGAGTTTTGAAAAAAAAAACCTTAAAAAATATTAGAATAATAATTTATATTTTTTATATTTAAATGTTTTAAAATCTATTTATAATAAAAAATTAATATTTGTTATACAAAATTTTAATAAATATTATTAATATATAAGTATTTTTGACACGTGGCAGTGCAACTCTTATGGAATTCGCTAAGAAATGCGAAGTAGTTTAAAGTTTTCTAAATCTGATCCTAAATGTAAAAAGAAAGGTTCTAATCTCTAAATCTTGAGATATTTTGATCTTTCATTGGTTTCTCAGTTAATTTATTATAAAATTAAGTTTTATTGGGTTTTATAAAATAAACCTATAAAAATATTAGAATAAAAAAATATATATATTTAAATGTTAGACAATTTATAATAAAATAATTAATCTTTATTATACAAACTTTTAATATATATTATTAATATATAAGTATTGTTTATTCTTTTATTAGGATTATACTATATTATGATATCATACAAGGGGGAATAGAAAGATTTAGCAATAGTGAAGAACGATGCAAAGATGTTATGGAGTTTCAGCTAGAGTTTAAGGAAATATTTAATTCTTGTAGATTAATCATGGAGTAATTTCGTTTTTATATCTCTTTATTTTAATCTATTTGATGGATTGGATGTGCCTATAATCTATCAAAGTTTTGGCCAAAATCAATGCCATTGGTGTTGCTTTTACCCCAAAATGGAAAATTACGGGGATTTGGCCGATGATTTGAAGTATTTATGGATTGATAGTCTTATTCGCAAGCCCAAGCCTGAGATCACAGATGGTGTGTTTGGGATTTCATAGAGAAGACCTAGAAATTGGTTGGTTAATTCAATATTTTCTACTTTAGAAGATAACTCTTATTGTAATTGAAGTCACCATAGGTGAGATGTGTTACCCATTTTGCTTGAATTTATTTTTTTCTTCTAAAATGACTTTTATATTATCATGGTTCCCATATTTATGAAACTTAGAACCTAGAAGTTCAAAACTAGCATAAAAATGAGTTTAGCGAGAAAACGATTAACAAAATTAGTTTGTTTTTCCTGGAAGAGTGTCTCTCTTTCCACCTCTTGAAGAGTGTCACTCTATTCCAGTTCCATCTCGTCTGTTGACATTCCCATTTATCTTGCTCTGACACTGGACTGTACCAAAGGAACTAACAATGAAATCTTTTTGAATACCGAAAATGTCTTCTTCAATCTTAATAGCAGCCTAATTTTTCTCATCAGACGATAAAATCTAATAGATGGGGTCCTTTTCAAATATTTGCATGCCACTTTCCAACATCTCTGAGTGGATTTAGATATTGTTCATCTACACATTCTTATCGAGAAGCAATTTTACTCCACTCATAGAAATTGTTAACAATGTTTGCATTGGAGTGAGTGGTGAGATAATCTTCCCAAATATTCTATTCATTCGGTGTTCCTTTTCACCTTCAGAGGCAATTGATAGTTTATATGGTTGCGCTAGTGTTGTGTTCATATGGAATAGCAAAGTATCTTGTAATCAGTTTGGGTCAAAATTCTTTTCAATTTTTAAAAACTATTTCCAAAGTTTATTAAAGTTTTTGTAAAATTTAATATTTAATTTATTTTTTTAGAAATTGAGAACTATTTTATGAATTTTTAAGTTTAACTCCTGTTTTTTGATGGCGTAGTCTAATTTATAGACTAAATGGCATTTTTTCAGTGTTTTTTCTGATTTATTTTAATCAAAATCTGGTCTATATTTTTAAAAACTTGAGTTTAAGTTGTTTAAACTTTAGAATTCGAGTGCCCCAAGGGTTTTTTCAGGTGTTGAATCCATTTATGCATTCAAAAATATATTTTAAACATAAAAAAATCGCAATCTTGTTGTGAGATTTAGGTGAAAAAACCATTTCATTTATAAGTTAGACTACTCCATTTTTTATTCGTGGATGTCTAATTTATGTGGTTTAAAATCAATCTGTCAGAATTAAAAATTGTAATAAAAAAAACTATAATCCCCAAGTGTCCTCATAAATTGGGAATATTTCAGACTTTCCCTCTATTTTCTCAAGACGATAAAATACAATTAATTATGTCAAATATTTTTTCCATAATTAATATTTTCTTTCCATTCATTATCAAAGTTATTTTTAATAATAAAATAATTTTTTTTTTTTGGCTTTTTCATTAGTTATAAGTATTTTTGTTTGATTTTTATATTAGTTTATTTCATTCTCATTTTAACTTTTTTAATTTTAAAGGAATTCCTAATTACTTTTATTTTGGCCATATGTTTACTAGTTGCAAAGGAATTTGAGATATGTTAAAACTCTCAATAAAATCCATTCATTGCTATATTAATTTGGAGTTAATAAAAATTTTAAAAGTGTTTTATATATATGTGTGTGTGTGTGTGTGTGTGTGTGTGTGTGTGTGTGTGTGTGTGTGAACGAACTATGCAAATATTTAGATAGAGTACTATCAATAACTTCAGTTTTCAATTAATTTTTACTTTTTTTAATAAGAGGAGGGTACTAAACCCTACATATTAGACTTGTTAATTAATTAATTTAATTAAAATGATGGGAATGGCATAACTATTTTTGAGATAAATGTCAAGCTCTAATCTTTGACTACTACTAAGACTAGTAGAGCCATATAAATTAAGTGGTTGGTAAACGTCGATAGACATCATTCCATAACAAGTGCTACAGGGCAGGGTATTCCTTACCATTTAGGATATGTATGTATGTATAAGTTAGAGGAATAAACAAGTGAACATGTACCAAGTTTAGATAGATAACTGAATTCATCAGTCATTTCCCCTAACCTCATTACTACCCATTGACAAATGCAGTTGTTGCTTTAGTAGGAAAATTCTTCAAGAATCGTGGTAGAAAATGAAAATTCTTCAATAATCCTAGTAGAAAACCCTTGGACCTGAAACATAAAATTAATAAGTAGAGGCAATCATATAAGTAAAATTAATAAGTAAAGACGATCAAATAAGTAACAGGGCTATTATGTATGTAATTGTTTAAGAAGTATATTTTCAATTTATGAGATGAGAAAAAAAGGGTAGAGAATGGTTGGTTATGCATGAAAGAAGAACATGGTATTAGTTATAAGATGTCAAACATGTTACATATTTGTGAATATAATTAGAGAGCACTTGAATCACAAAAATTAACTTTATAGAGTAAAAAAAAAAAAATTGGTAAATTTTATTCATGTTTAATATATGAATTATTTTTGTAAAAATATTAAAAATTTTAATAATTTTACATAATGTAAATCTAGAAGAAATTGATGTTAATATTAATTTTTTTTGTAAACTTGACAAGACTACATCTTCATCATGTCCAATATATCACCCCAATAGGGGTAGGGAATTGAATTATAAAAATAAATAATAAATAAAACCATCTCTAAAAAAAAAAAAATTAGTTTCTTAAATTATAAATTGAAATTATTTATACAAAATGAACTCTTAAAAGAATTCTAATTTTTGTATATCAATAGACAAAAAAAATTTAATTTTAAAATGAAAACATATATATATATATATATATATATATATATATATATATATATATATATATATATATATATATATATATATATATATATATATATATATATATATATATATATATATATATATATATATATATATATATATATATATATATATATATATATCATTTAAATTTTTTATTTAAAAATGAAATTTTACTTTATTCTACACATATATAGTTAAGAAACTAATTTTTTATTTAAAAAAGAAATTTATTGACTAGCCTATGTTTATTTTTTATTTTTAGTACGAGACAAATGCTTTATTTTCAAAACCTGGATTACACGATCAAAACCATTTTTACATCAAAATATCAAATCTAGCTTTAGTATGTGCAACAACTTCCATGTTCCAATACAACCAAAATTCTATGTTCTTCCCCTTATGAGCCCTATAAACTATTACATAACATTGATATCTACCATATATCCTAAAATACAAACCTAAGATCAAAACATAACAAAAATACATATAAGAACATTATTCAAAGTTTGACTTCCCTGCGTCCTCGTTGATTTCTTTGCCTCGATCTCTCAGTCCTGCTCAAGCGGTGCCATCTCCCCCATCATTCTGTAACTGGACAATGACCCATATATGGAGCCCCTCTTTGATATCCTTCACTTCTGCAAAAAAATTACCACTAATCAAATACGAGTTAGAAGTGAGCAGATTAGGTTTCATCTTAACTTTTTTCCGCTCTAGGGACTCCTCAACACTTTCGAATTTGGCATTAATATAGTTGACATTGGAAGCACATTTTTCTCCTGCAGTTCTACCATGCGGGTGATGAGATCTAACCTTCCCATTAGCAATTTAAACAATAATTCAAAGGCTATTTTCCAACATGCCATATCATCCTCAACGGACTATCCTTCTTGACCTTCGTGTGAAGTCATATAAGAAGCTCTCTAGACTTCTCAATTACCAAAACTACACTCCAAAGTTAGGATAAGTGATGTTTCACAAGGGGGTTGTGGATATTTATATAAGAAATCATCCTGCTCCACACAATTGCCTACTACTATTTCCATTAATACATATAGATTATTAATCTTCACACCCATTAAATATACATCATGTCTGAGGGATCTGCCAAACCAATTATTACATAACATTGATATCTAACATATATCCTAAAATACAAACCTCAGATCAAAACATAACAAAAATACATATAAGAACATTATTCAAAGTTTGACTTCCCTGCGTCCTCGTTGATTTCTTTGCCTCGATCTCTTAGTCCTGCTCAAGCGGTGCCATCTCCCCCATCATTCTGTAACTGGACAATGACCCATATATGGAGCCCCTCTATGATATCCTTCACTTCTGCAAAAAAATTACCACTAATCAAATACGAGTTAGAAGTGAGCAGATTAGGTTTCATCTTAACTTTTTTCTGCTCTAGGGACTCCTCAACACTTTCAAATTTGGCATTAATATAGTTGTCATTGGAAGCACATTTTTCTCCAGCAGTTCTACCATGCGGGTGATGAGATCTAACCTTCCCATTAGCAATTTAAACAATAATTCAAAGGCTATTTTCCAACATGCCATATCATCCTCAACGGACTATCCTTCTTGACCTTCGTGTGAAGTCATATAAGAAGCTCTCTAGACTTCTCAATTACCAAAACTACACTCCAAATTTAGGATAACTGATGTTTCACAAGGGGGTTGTGGATATTTATATAAGAAATCATCCTGCTCCACACAATTGCCTACTACTGTTTCCATTAATACATATATATTATTAATCTTCACACCCATTAAATATACATCATGTCCGAGGGATCTGCCAAACCAACTCTCACTAGTACAAAATGGCTAATTAGTTACTAAAAAAATGACTAAAATTTGCATACAAACGAAAATATTTTAGTCAGTGACCAATAGTGACTAATTTATAGTATCTTATAACACAACCAAATTTTAGTTGTATTTAACTTATTCATTAATTGGTTGTCTCAATTTTATCGTCTAGTAGTATATTGAGTCGTTAATTTGGTCATTAATTTAGTCATTAATTGTCACAATTAATGACCAAATAAACAACAAAATATACTACTACATGATCGCCAAAGAAAACCAATTAATGACCAAAGAAATATGACCAAAATATTGGCCGCGTTATAAGATACTATAAATTAGCTACTAATAGTTATATATATGCAAATTTTAGTCATTGTTTGAAACTAATTAATGACCAGAGAAATATGACTAAATTTTGGTCATGTTATAAAATACTGTAAATTAGCTACTAATAATCATATATATACGAAATTTAGTCATCAATTGTAATCACAAATTTATCGTTTACAATAGTCAATTATCTTTTTTGGTAATTTCATATTCATTATATAGATGAATCATTTAGGAGTTTATATTCATTTCACTTGCTTTCATTAATAATCGTTATAAACGACTAATTTAGTCATTTTATATTCATTTTATTTGTGTTTATCATTAATCAATATAAACTATTGATTTAGTAATTTTATATTGATTTTATGTGTTTATTATTAATCAACATATTTTTTTGGTATGATTTTGTGACTAAAGTAACAAATGTCATACAATGTGCATGTCCATCTGATATGAAAACGCAAAGTTACATATGTTAATTATAATACTAAATAATATCAAGTACAACTATAAATAATTTCAACCACATAAATTATATTATATGAAATGTCAAGTATTACAATATGAATTTCAAACTTAATATTGGTTGGACTACAATTTATATATGAAATGTTGTTTCATCACTTCAAAACATTATCTTTGTGTTGCCTAGGCATTGCAGATGAATTCACAAACTATAAAAACTTGACCATCAGTCTGTATGAGTGTCTTGTGTGAGATATTGACTTTAGGAGTATCACTAGACCATTTCTCTTATTTCTCTCTTTCTGCATTTGATACTCCAGTGTTATTGTTCTCCTCTTTCTTCATTTTTTTCTTCGCACTATCCATACCGAATTCTTTTTCTAAAAATGAAAAATAATACAATGTAAGGTATAAGACATGAAAGACAATAAACACTATAATATAAGCTAAAGTAGACTATAAATTATTTATATGACATATACCTCAACGTCAGCAACGTTAATGCTATTGTTCCCCATAAAAATAAGAAACTTGAAGTTTTCTTTAGTTGGGTGATAGTGGCCAATATGTGGCTAGATGACATGTATAAACAAAGCAAATAAAACATCACCATAGAAAGGAAAACCTTAGGAACTTAGTATTCAACCTTCAGTAAAATCTTAGGCACAATCATGCCAACTAATTTATATGCTAAAAAATTTAGGATGTAGATAACTTTTGAAAAAAAATGGAAAGAAAAAGACAATATATAATAAATAATGTATGACAGTTGGCTAGCAAATTATATCATAGAAGAAAAAAAATTATTCTCTTATGGTTTTACCCACACATGTTCCATATACTGGCTCCTTCATGAAATTCATTGTAAAGGATTACCAAAATTGGACTTCATTGAATGGATTGTCCCAATTGCCAGTTTTCTAATTGCCTTGTTGAAATTGGATTTGGTGTGTTGGCCATCCCTTTCCAATGCTAAGATTAGCAAAATTTTCACTAAGATCTGGTTGTTTTTTTTTCATTTCTTTGAGATGAATCGTTTTTTATTTTACTACTATTAGAAGTTGATACTCAACAGCTCAAAATAATTTCCATGGAAGAACATGTTTTGAATTAAGTAGGATTATATCACTAAAATCAATGTAATGCTCTCTATGTCCATACATTCATTTCGAGTTGGTATAATTTGGGTCGGGTATGAAGGGTGTAAAGCCCCAAGGTAATACATGGAATGAAACTACACATAAGCTTCAAGAATAATGGAGCTTAAAGAGATATGAGATTGTGTACAAGGATCTACTATCGAATAATTCCCAAGAAAAATAAATCCCAACTTGAATCTTCCATGTTAATGATGACTCTTACCAATAACATTATATGTTGTTAGACATCTTATGTAATGTAAAGTACATTTGAAGGCATAATATACTAAAAGAAATCAATGACATAAGCATAAATATATTTGTAAAATTCAAAATAGTTCACAAAAGACAAGATTCCAGACAAGGAATCTTCATCCCTATAAAAATATTCATTCCCATGGACAACCAGTTTCTTCATTATCTAAACACATTTTACCATAAAAAGAGAAAAAGAAAAGCATAAATATGGTATTGCTAGACTTTGTCAAAATTTACAAGAAAAATATCATATACTACCCATTAGTGTCAAGACTTCATGATCCAAGCTAAAAAAATCCATAAATGATAAAAGAAACATTAATACGCTATGTGAAAATGCAACAGGTGACTAGAATGTACAAGGATAGAATAGGTAAAATATCATCTCAAAGCATGAGACCAAAACCAATCCTTTTCAATCCAAGGTAATGCACACGAAGACACAAAACAACAATCCAAATAATTCTGGACAAAGGAGACTAAGGAGGGCAGGAAGTTCAAGCACATAATTATACTTTCAAGGGCATAATTTACGTGATCTCATTCCCCATAATATATTTATAATAACATTGCATGCTATTGTTTATATACTCTGAATACATGTCATAATAAACATCACAACTAGTAAATAGAAAAAATGAAATTAAAAGAAAAATTAGATGTCATTTAAAACTTTTTACCTGTTCATCCTCTTCAGAATCTGCAAAAGAAACTCCCACATATTTTGACATGCACTTAGCATGGACGATAGGACCCAACTTACACCTGTATATACCTTTAGTGCTCTCACTAGGAGCCTACATATACACTTCTCCTTTATACATCCATCCATCTATTTCATTTCTATATAAATAATCGAAGAGTTCTCCACATAGAACACAGACATTGTTTGTTATCAGCAGGCACTACCAGTTTCTCACTATATTTTTTATCCAAAGTTGTTTCCACTGGGAAAAAGGTAGAAACGACATCAGATGTTGACACCTTTGTGCCACTGAGCCATTCCTTGGCACTCACAAACCATTTTCGAGAAATTCTTTGTGGTGCTTTCACTTATGACTCTTAGATACAATTCAATTTCCAGACGCGTGCCAATCCATGTGATTGTTGTTCTTTTCTTGAAACTTGAAGTGAAAACCGCATGTTGTGCATTGTCCTAGAAAATATTCATACAATGAACTAAGAAAAAATTCATGACGAACTTCGAGTATATCTGAATTGAATTGATTTCCAATGATATCTTGACCAGTAGCCAGTGCTTCAGTCGCACCGAATTTGCAGGTGTTGCATTCAAAAATGGGGCTAGAAACAAAGATTTTGCAATGGAAACAATAGGTGCAGTTGCATTTTTATCTAAGGATTGGGTTGGTATTGCAGCCAAAGAAACAGGTATAGATGGATTATAAGAAGAGGTGGTTGAATTTTCTGCACATATTACACCTTGTGCCATCAGTGATCATAAAAGAGACAACGCATTGCATATCGAAGATCGTAATGTGATGTTTGAAGTTGTCAATTATGATGTTTGTGATGTTGATGATACCAAAAATGAAGTTGGTGGTGGGCCAAGAGATAGAGGAGGTTGCACTCCCCCTAAAACTTGGGAAGACAAGTTATTGGGCAATACAAGAAGTAAAGTGGGCCTTGATGCTAAAGCCTAGATTATGCTACTTCTCACAACATATCTCATTGTTTGGGATGCCCCCTAAATTAATTGTGATTATTGTGGAAGTTTGGATTGCGTCAATGTTTGAGACAAAGTAATCTATTGAAATGGACTAAGGATAATTGGATGTACTTCCTGAGGTATTGTGAACTTTTGTGGAATTTGGTTACCTTGTGAAAGGTTGTGTGGTAACTGATTCAAATACTCTAGAGCATATTAGGATTGTGGCACTTGGTGTAACTGTGGTAATTATTGAGGAATTTTTTGAGCAAGTTGCGATTAAAGGGGATATTTTTGAAAGGACTGTGAAGAATCGCCCTAGGAATGGAGAGAAGGAAGTTCAACTTGTGATTGACCAGCCTTCATGAAATTAGTCTGATGTTGATGGTTTAGTGGTTGAAACTGTTGATGTTGAAGGGGTCTTTCAAATGGAGGTAGAGGTGGCATCATTTGCATAAAATGTCGTACAGGTTGTGTTTTAGGAGACAAAGAATCATGTCTCTAATATTTTTGTCTTTGTGAGAAAGCAATGTTGCTCGAAGATGGTGTCACAGGCGACAGTAATTCAAACATCGAGGGGATCAGAGCCAAGGTAAGATTCAGAATTTTCTTCAGATTTTGGTACCATTCCTAATGGAATTTCTATACCTACTGACTTAGATTCAATCAATGAAGCCACACGGTGACCAGCAGAATGAGCTAAACTGAATTAATATGCCAAGCCAAAACTTGAATTATTGTGGCCAAGAACATAAACTTGAAGTGTTCTCAGCCTTGATTGTGAAGTTGGGCTATGATTTACATGTGTCATATGAGGAGGCTGACTCATTATAGGTCGATGTTCTAATGCACCTTAAATACTTTGCAACAAAGATTATGCCTCGGTGCAATATCTATAATATTTCAAGACACAATACATGATTTTTTTGTTGTCTCAGTGGAAGTATTTCTCATATTTCAAGACACAGTATCTGATTGAAAAAGAGAATATGGCTAGTTCTCTTCAGACTCCAACATTAATAAAAATATCATTCTGTCAAACATCCTTCATATTTACATGCTAAGGAAATCACTAAAAAATCAAGAAAAAAAGGAAATGGGGAATAATTTGTCATCAAACTAATTAGATTCAAAAGGACAGCAAGGAGAAAAGAAGGCTACCCTTCTAGAAGGTAGTCTCTATGTCTTACTCATCATAAGTCTATCCATATGAGTCAAAGGTCCATGCATCTTCCAGTCACTTTCAACAATAGCAGGTTCCAGACCCATTCTTTTCTCTCTCTCTAAGCCTGGCCACTTCTTTAGGTCACCAGGAAAATAATCATCTTTCCTTGAGTTGCCACTTCCTCTAACATGATTCTCTAATATTGGGATCATATCCTCCCAAAATTACTCTTCTTCCTCTGAATTTTTCTAGTTTCTAGACACCATTCTACTGCTTATTATATCAATTTCCTAATGTGGTTGTACATGTGAATGTAGTCCACACGAATATCTATGGCCCTATAATTTCCATAGGCATTAATTAGAGCACCATGCATTGGTTGATTAGAGCATCAATCAATGGTCCAATTATTAAATTCTTATTTTTTTGCACATTTGTTTAGAGCATGTAACAAACCAAACAGTAAGGACAATACGCAATTTTCACGAAAATATATACTATGGAACCCTACATAGAAAAGAAAAGTGTTGGCCTACAACAATTAAGCTATCGTAGATTATAAACAAATTCATATGCAGAACATAAAAGATTAGTAGTAGTCAATAATCATGTATAATATCTAAATTCAAAGTGTGTTAACCCCTAAAATTTTCCCCTTGAAAATTTAGTGGTTTAAAGACTAGCACATATAATTTAGTTGGAGGTCCAAAAACAGATATGGATACAAGAAGTGGATTGGTTCCCAGGATGAGTAGCCTCAAGCTTGATTCAGTCATGATTGAGACACATTTTTGCACAGTTTGAAGAGAGTTTCTATTCTTAGCAGGTTCCTTACCTTCTAGAAAAGGGATTTCTGGGGATGATATAACATAAATTTTACAAAAATCCCTGGGGAAATGATAAGGGAATATCAAGCATACTAGAAACATTAAAAATTCATCTACACAAAGAAACATGACACATACTCCCAAGGATCATCTACAAGGATAAGAACATCATTGTCAACAAATATAAGTTGCCAGCCTAATCTTGGGTCCTTGAGTTGTCCTTCTAGACCAAACATATGGTCAATCTCAGCATGTAGATCTGGATATCCCCTGAAATTTGTTACATCCACTAACCTCCCAATAGAGCCTAGCTTGTAAACCTCACAATACACCAAACCATGTTTATTATTCAACTTGAAAAATGAAAAATTCTAGGTAAAATTGAGAAGTGTGAGAATCAATAGTTGACCTTAGTGAATGTTCTCATAAGTGATTCATCTTCAAAAAATTTGGTGGAGGATGTGAAAACCCACTTTCATGATCTATACCTCCAGAAACACCCATGTTTGAATTCATAAAGAACCCAGAGACAAGAAAAAAAGGAGGCATATTCAATAAGTTTGTAATAGAAAATGAACTAGATACATAAGCACAATTGCCCACATTCCTTGCACTGGAAACTGCATCAGGAATAGCCAAAGTTGGGTTATCTATATTAACACCAAAAAGAAGATTTATTTGGGAATTAGACTGAACTCTTTCCTATTATGTAGGACAATCTCTTAAAGTAAATTGAGGCAATGGCATTGATTGGGCTTGAACATTAGTTTGACTTTTAGGTTCATCTTGGGAAAGGATACGATGACTACCAGTAGGAAGAGAGGCTTTAGTCTGACCAGATGGAAGACAATAAATCTGATTAGTTGACATTATTTTGGAAGAAACCCTTGGTGCAGCAACTTGTTGATCCTGAGTAACACAATACCAAGTCTTAGCTAGTTTTTGCACAATATATTGACTTGGTCAAGGCATACTTAAATAGGTAGAAGCTCCCTCTGAAATCAGTGAGTCTAAGATGCTTTGTAAAGGATATGCACTAGATGAACTCTTAGGTGAGGCAATGGTAGCATTGATATTTAAAAACATTGTTCATGAGGTCACAAAGGAAATATCACTTAATGGAGACTGAGATTGAAATGACAACAATCATGTGAATGAACTAACAACGTTTGGAACTCAAAATGCTTGTTTCTTGTTTTGTTGATGCTAAAAATATGATTGTTGTTGTTCATTAATTTCATTCTGCAGTGCCTGCTGCACTGCTTCTTGCTGCAAAGTCTGCTATTGGAATTTCTGTTGCAAAAGATGATTTTGTGGTTGATGTTGCTTAACAACTTGTTGTTGAGGTTGATGTTGTTGTTTTTTCTCAATAATATTCCTTTATAATTATATATGAGGCCTCCACTAAAGTAGTTGTTGTTGAAATTTCAATTGTTTAAATTGATTAAGATTCCATTTTTGCTGCAAGATAGTTGTAGGCATTCCATGGTATGCAGTGGATTGGATCCCTAATAAAGAAGGTTCAAATATTTGTTGCATTTGCATCCATTGATACGTACTTATTGTTTCAAAATTCAAGGTCTGAAGGCCTTGCTCCCCATTATCCCCCGTCTCTCGCATGAATGGCCTCCTAAAACTGCCATCATCACTACCTACAAACAATCAAAACCAATGACCAGCAAACACTAGAAAACATGATGCATCTTTCAAAATAATCCATTGAACCAATGTCAGAAACTCATGTAAGCATGTTTAAATTTAACTAATAAAAAAGCACAATGAGCAATTATAAAAAATTCACGCCTTGCATAAAAATGCATTGCAATTTAATTGAACATGTCAGCATCAAGTTGAGAACACCAAAAAATGGGAAACAAATAGTAGTAAGCACAATGGAGCAACTTTCTCAAAGAAAATCATAGAAACATAGAGAGATCCACATCTAGATAAAACAAGCCATTACAAATGGTTATAATACTTGTGATACATGAACCAGAAAAGGCATTGCAGATAGAACATATACGAATGAAAACTAAGAAATTAACGTTTTAGGAACATTCTTTACAAAGATCGCAGTTAAATTGATAAAGAACATAATCAACAGGTTTTCTGCCTAAATTAAACCAAATCTACATCAAGAGAAACCATACTTGTGAAAGAGTAAGCAATTGGATATTTAGCAAAATGTGCAAGGGAACCAAAAGGAGATTATCCAGATGTTATTGATTTACATATTATTGAAAAATATCAACTCATACTATTCAAGAAAGTTGTAATTATTCTCCATCCAAAAAAATAAAAATTGAACCAAAAGAAATATGCCAAAGTTATATGAACTGCAACACTAGTAATTTTTGCATACCTGCGCAATTAAATATATTTTCACAATGAATGTACATAAATATGTGTCCTACTTATGATCTGAATGCACCGGTTTTGTAGCCAATCACTTATGATGATGGTGATCTCCTTGAGAGTTCATCTGCCACACCAATGAAAAGCACTTGGATTAGATACATTGGAGGAGGGAGTAGAGTAGTGGCAATGTTGGTCATGGTAACATCAATGTTGAATGTTTGAGGATGACAGGTTGAATTCCCCATTTTATCTTTTTTGCAAGAAATAGGAATCTGACACTAAGTAAATATTTAAAACACAAAGGCCTTCTAAACACTAAATTGTAACTAAAGTTTCATAAAGCACTTTTTTGTCTAAGGATACACCATATCCCAATCTATTATTCACCGTTCACAACCCATGAGCGCTATAAAGGTATATTTTCTAAGCATAGAGGAATGGATACTATGTGAGAAGAATTTCAAAGCGAATTTCAATTTGTGACTCACGAAATTAGTTGTAAGAATCATTTGTAGAGATGAGGCAAAATGGTGTATGCTAATTTTTCTTATTTTTCCATCCTCCTCTTATTCAATTTTCCATTTTGTAATGGCTTCTTATTGTCACATGTTATTTCTTCCATTAAACTCAAAACTCTGGGAGAGTAATGCAACAAATATCCTCCTTAGATACTTTTCACAAAGCTGCAAAAAAATTCGAAGAGAAGTGTTAAGAACGAAGGTGACATTTATGTATTATATTAGCACATTTTCTGAAAAATAAGGGCTGAGGATTTTCTAAGCATAATTTTGAAATAGAGTTTGTCTATGCCAATAGGTTGTGAGAGGAATTTGTGATGATCAAGTGGAAATTGTATGTGCAGACTTACTTTTATATTCCATTTATTTAGTCTTCCATTTTTCTTAATAAATTCTTATCATTCAGCTGGAGTTGCTTCCATGAGAGAGACCTTACAAAGTTCCAAAAATTACCAATAAGAACTTAGAAGGTTCATGAATGTAGTTCGGTTTGTACATAAATGTTTAGAAAGGCTCCTACACTCTAGTTTTACAAGTTGGACACATGGTCGAGGGCTATAGAATAAATGCAAATCCAGACAATTTTATTGCATATAGAAGGGAGAAATAATAGGAACATATGGGCAAGGAAAGCACTAGAAGAATGGGTGGAGCTGCATTAGCCCATTCATCAAAGACAAAGATTATGGGATATGCAAGGAAAAGAAAAAACATTGGTCAATAGAAAAATGCTTGATATGGGAGGGGGTGAGATGAAGTGGATATAAAATTGGAAATTTTCTCTTGCATCCCTTTTGCTGTGATTTAATGTTTTTATTGGCATGACACCATAAGGTTACTTAATGGACATTATAGACTACAAGTTTACAAGAAGCCTGGTCTCAAGAAGCCTAGAATCACATTACTTCTGAAAACAAGGCCTTGGTGGAGAGGTTTTTATAACCTATCCAATCCTCTTGGGAGAAATAATTCAGGACTTACTATTGTTTGATGGGTGAACAGACAACACACACAATCCATTGGTGAACATCATCACTTCACCTAGCATTTCCATGTTTCTTTCAGCTGAAGAATGTCTTATGGAGGTGGACATCACATATTTTACTCCTTATGCTCTCACTATTGCAATAGATAAATTAAAGTCTCTAATCACCATTCAAGTTATCAATCACAATGCACTAGTTTGAATAGCCATGAATTTGGTTGTGGAAACTAGATATAGTCACTTCTTTTTTACTCCATGCAAAATCCATTTATTAAACTTGGAATTGGAGAAGATGAATAATGGCACTCCATGGATAGAGGAGCTCATAGGGTATTGCAAGAAGGTTAATCAAGTTCCTCACAAAGCACATGTCTTAATTGATTTCCTACAGTAATCCAAGTTAGAGCTATTGAAAGTAGCGAAGTGGAAATAGATTCTTGATACCAAAAACGGTTCCTGCATTTGGAAACTACTAGAAAAGGTTGGTGGAAGTCAAAGTCAAATATTTGTATCTCCATGTATAAATTATATAGAAACTCTATACCAATGGATTCAATCTGATCATGTAATGTACTAAAAAAAGATATTGAATCCTTCTATTATATTTGTGGAATATAAAACACGATCGCTCAATCACATGCAAGTAAGAGAAAGAAATTATCAATCAAACAACACAATATGTATCTCGGGAAAGCACCTTCTTAAAACCCCTCAACCATATATTGTACATAGTCAAAGAATCATGAAACAATACAATTCTTTCTCACACTGAGCAAATCTTGCACTCTACTGATCGTCTCACCCTGATCCTGCTCAAAACTGACTAGAAATATTTAGGAAAAATTGACCAACACTTAGACAATTCTCAACCCCTGCTTAGCCCAGCCTTGCTCATGCAATCCCTAGGCAATTAATCCCTATTAGATAGGATAATGAACCTTCCTTGACTGTGGAATCCATCATGGGCTTCCCATGACTTTATAATTGCACTCGAGAAATTTTCTAATAATACAACTGATAGTTATCTTCCCTTTAACCTCTGTGATAATTGACATGCATGCATCTATTAAAAGTGAATCATCAATTATATAATTGATCACTAATTTTGAATTAAATATAATTTAATTCACTGGACCTCTCACTAGCTCATCACTCAGTTAGAACTAGTTAAACTGATTTTAACTCAATTAATTTGAGTTAACTGGTTACAGTCAGACCACACTAGTGCATAAACTGCAACTGGACCCCAAAAATATTAGAATCACTCTACATGCCTCACATTTGACCCTCAACTCAAAATTCTTGAGCTAACTCAGTCTTTCTGACTTAGTTAACTCATACAAGTTGTTATGAGATGAAATTACAATTTATTTTCCAATTTATTTAAGGGATAAACAAATTAGATGCCCACATTTAGAACTAATGTGTAACTATATTCCTCACTCATGTGTGACTAGAATCCCACGCCAGTTATGAGGTCAATTTTTGTCCTTTCTGGATGCCAATTTCACTGTTTCTTGTTTCAAATTTCAACACTGCCTCTCAACAAGAAAGGAATTTAATCTATCCTAATTTGGTACCTTTGGAATGTTCTGCATGCAAAAATTCTCTAGTGTTGTTTGCACATGAAACTCTTGAAACTGAATAACTTCTAAACAATTGAATTAGTATAATGCATCTATCATCATATTCTTCTGACTGCTACTAGTTACTGCAACTGTCTACTAGACCCTTTGCACTATTGTTGACATCTGCATTTGTGCCCTCTGCATTGCTGCCAACTCTGATCTGTGCTCCAGTATCCGACATCTATCACTCTGATTTCTATCTTCCTGACATCTGAGTGCATTAATATAAACGATCCTTCCTGCTATTGTTGTAATGTGGGCTCCTCGTAGCCAGGTTCGAACCATGAGGCACACTATCTCAATGGACCCTGCCCAAATTTATTCTTGAGATTATATCTGCACATCACTCCACCTCACACCTACAAGTATAGCTGCATGTACTCCCTTTGCCCTTCTGGCTCGAAATTTTCCCCTCTTGGAGGTCTCTACTTGAATGGAATCTTCCACTCGGTCTCCTCTCTGCTTCTCCAATTGTGGTTGCTCTACAACCTTCTTAGACTACTTTTAAGGCTGCATGTTGAGAGATAATTTATCCCTCTCAACCACCAAGTCATTAACCACTTCTTTGGTTCTCAAATATTTGCATGCATCCTCAACCTTGAGAGTATATAGGTTCTTGACACTTTCACTAATTTGTTTCACTTGTCCCATGGCTATGTGTTTAAGGAACACCTTTCCTCTTCTAAACACCACCTCACAAAATCCTGGTAACTATGCCAGCTCTTGGGAAGGCCTAGAAGTGCTAGGCTCACCAAGTCATCATCGGCTACGGTCACACCAACACTTCCAAGCTCATCTCTACATTGAGTGAATTTCACCAAGTATGTTGGTACCATCTCATCCTCCTCCTTCATGATCTTTCTGAGCTTTTCCTTCAGTGCCAACTTCCTTTGGTCACTAATGTTTTGAAATAGATCTTTCAAGGCCTTCCACATAGCATATAGAGTCACCTTCCCATGGAGACTCGAGACAATATGATCTCGAACTCCCTCTAACAATATCCTTCTCGCCTTTGTTACCTTCTTCTGCCATGCATCAAGAAGTTGGGCATTTGCTGCTGTGGGCTTGGGAATATCAAAATATATGAATTCCTTCAACCCGTTGTCCTCCAACACTACCTTCGTCCTGTCCTTCCATGCAATATAATTCGAATTTCTCTCGAGTGAAAATTCGAGTCTCAAGCCATTTAAATACATTTTGATCATATGTTGCTAACTCCAAAGAATGTATCTACAAATTTAAATACTGCTCAACACAAACTCAATTTCTTCTCCACTATTGTGATTCATGATGCTCTGATACCATGTAGAGATTATATAGAAACTCTATACCAATGGATTCAATTCTATCATGTAATGTACTAAAAAAATATATTGAATCCTTCTACTATATTTTCGGAATATAAAACACGATCACTCAATCACATGCAAGTAAGAGAAAGAAATTATCAATCACACAACACAAGATGTATCTGGGGAAAGAACCTGCTCAAAACCCCTCTATCATATATTTTTCATATTCAAATAATCATGAAACAATACAATTATTTCTCATACCAAGAAAATATTGCACTCTACTGATCATCTCACCTTGATCCTGCTCAAAACTGACCAGAAATTATTATGAAAAATTGACCAACACTTAGCCAATTCTTAGACCCTAATTAGCCCAGCCTTACTCATGCAATCCCTAGGAAATTAATCCCTATTAAATAGGATAATCAACCTTCCTTGTCTGTGCAATCCATCATGGGCTTCCCATGAATTTATAATTGAGCTCGGGAAATTTGCTAATAATACAACTGATAGTTAGCTTCCTTTTATCCTCTGTCTCAAATGGGTATTCATGATAATTAACATGCATGTATATATTAATATCAAATCATCAATTATTTTATTGATCACTACTTGTCAATTAAATCCAATTTAATTCACTAGACCTCTCACTAGCTCATCACTGAGTTAGAACTAGTTAAACTGATTTTAACTCAATTAATTTGAGTTAACTGGTTACACTTACACCACACTAGTGCATTGACTACAACTCGGCCCCCAAAATATCAGAATCACTCTACATGCCTCACCTTCGACCCTCAACTCGAAATTATTAATCTAACTCAGCCTTTCTAACTTAGTTAATTGATACAAGTTGTTATGAGATGAAAGTACAATTTATTTTCCACTTTATTTAAGGGATAAATAAATTAGACACCCACATTTAGCACTAATATGTAACTAAATTCCTCACTCATGTGTGACTGGAATCCCACACTAGTTTTGTGGTCAATTTATGTCCTTTCTGGATGCCACTTTCACTATTTCTTGTTGCAAATTTCAACACACCACGGAGAAATGACCAGTCAAAGAGAAGTAGAGATCTAGTTGCACAAATTTGATCAAACTGTGGCTAACTTAGTTTGTCCTTGAATAGAACCATCATTAATTAATTATTTTTTGTTGTATTTTAAACAATAGTTGCTTACATACATGCCCTCGAATTGTAAGTAGATGCCCCAGGTGATCCTATAACAGGTTTCAAGCTATATACATTCCTTGAAGACTATTCTTAGCAGACCAAGGCATAAGTTTTAGAAATTAATGATCCAGATAGAGGAAGAGATTCTTGCTCTTAGTTCTATGTCATTGGATCATATTGTTGTCGTACCATTTCAGGAATGAAAATAGATTTGGCCTATCAAGAGAAGACAGATGTCATGTGCAAGCTTAAAATCCACAGCAGCCTACAGCACTAAAGCTGAGTGGTTGGGTTTCTTGAATGGTGTGGAGCATATATATATATATATATATATATATATATATATCATTCAAAGTAAAGTTTTTTTTGTGTCAACCTTTAGCTTTGAAGGTCTATAATTAATTAAAAAATAATTACAGGGCCGACTTGTAGCAAAGAGTGTAGATGGTTATATCTTTTTAAATAAAAAATTCCATTCTAAAGTACCATGTTTTTATTTGTTGGAGAATATTGTCAGCATAAGGGACCTTTCATTGGGATTGAGCACTCATTGTTGAACCAATTTGTCACATTTGGGAGCCCATTCACCAACTTGGAAGAAAAGCTTTCCCCTTTGGGAGGATTGATAAAGACTTAAAGAACTACTTACCCACATGGAAAGTAGTACTTAGAGACACTTCGGACCAGCTCTGCAAGGATTGTCTAAAGAAGGCTCATTGTTTGGGGCAATTTTGAGGTTAAATTTTTGTCATAAGTTCCACTTTTGTACCTTGATAATTCAATGGTATGATTTGGTAAGGGAGGACCCCTAAGTGTTCTTCCTATGATTTGAGTGGTGTTGTGTCCTCTTACAAGTTTCATGATGACATTGGGGTTGGTGTGTGGCTTTTGGAATCCCACTTGCCCACAATTATGGGACTTTGGTGCCCATTTTGAATGAACAAAGAAAGGCTTGATTGGAAAAGATTCAAGGCCCACTTTTGGGAAATTTGGGGTTTGAATAGTATTTTGTGAAGCTTCTTATGCCAACTTGGGAGAGCTTGGGTGTCCACTTGGATGGTGATATGGAGGTTGATATTTAGAATTAAAGGCTTTATCTCCCATGCTTGAAGATTAATTTTCTGATAGGGTGGAAGTAAAGGAGCATTGAAGGGCCTTTAGAGGATGGATGTTGCACGAAAAGCCTACTATTCCCCTTTCATTTTTGGAGATTTGTCACTTTGTGGGCTTCTATATGTTATAATTTATACATGTGGGATGAAATACTCACATTTGAGGTAATTTGGATTAATTTATTATTGAATAAGGTCTTTTTTCCCATCCATAGGCTAGAATCATGGAAAATTTTAGGGGCTAATATTTGCAGGTGGGCTAATTTTCCATGATTTTTCCAGAAAAGAGATTCGCCAATTTCCATTTTTTATAAAAATGATTCACCCAAATTTTACAATATAAAATTATTTACCTTAAAAATCATCAAAAATATATAGAGAGTATATATAAAATCATTATAAATTTAAATAATTTTACAAATACATTAATAAACGTTTTATGGTTTGCATATTAGGGACTATTGAGATTCGCCAATGTTTTGAAACTTTAAGACAATTTTCCATCCTTAAAATTTCCCTTGGCTAGAATAGGGATTTTAGCTAGAAAATTATTATGTTAATCTCAGGGAATTTGAACACCTTATCTATAAATAGAGGTGCACTTACTTTCATTTTGGAATGGTAGAATTTGAGGGAGGAATCCCTTAGGGTTGGAAAAATGCGGGGGGGGGGGGGGGGTGAATCAGTATTTTGGGCATACTCAAAAATTTTTACTTTTCCATTCACTAAAACCCAACCTATGCTCGTTTACCAGCCTCTCCTGGAAGGGAGCTACAACCCCATGCTCTCGTTTACCAGCCTCTCCTGGAAGGGAGCTACGACCCCTTGATCTCGTTTACCAGCCTCACCTGGAAGGGAGCTACAACCCCCTGACTGAAGGCTACAACCCTTAGCACCACCGTGGACCAAGTTTCATCAATTTTCACACTGGATCCAAAGCTTCCTTTAGAACACAACTTGCAGGCCACGTTTCATCATATTTTCAGACTGGACCCACTCCATACATTTGAGCTCAATCATACATCATCAACAGATAGCAGTAACACAGCAGAACAGATCAAACATTTGATACTTCATACTTCAGCAAACCCTAATCTTCATAAGCGCTTTCCTTTCACTGATCCTGCGTATATACGCGCCTTCGACCATACAAACCCGCGTATACTTCTGTACATATTACAGAACTAATTTTACTGCCCATACACGCTTTCTCTTCAGCAAACCCGTGTATATACGCGCTTACTCTGCGGCGAACTAGCGTATAGTTCTTCAGACATTTAGGTCATTGCAATTCTTCAGAACAGATACATCACTCAGATTTTACCCTTTACTTCAGACAGATGTTCGCCTCATCTCAGATCTAATCATTCCATAAACAGATCTAGTAGATACAAATACATTCCAGATCTAGATTCCCTTCTTCATCATTTCTTCATTGGTGCATCATACATTCAGATCTTTCATTCAATTGTAACCCTTTCCATTCAGATATACTTCATTCAAGCTCAGACTCCTTGCCCCCTTTGCACAATGAATTTCTTCTCCTTATATAGGTTTACCCTTTATCAATACCATGAGCCAAAACCACATTACTTTCGATGGTATTCCTGGACGGGGTCACATAGATGAATCATTACTCAATACAATGGGTCAATACCATGGTGGTTACCCCTGGTTTTACATATTTAGAGCGCTTTTGCCCATACGCGACTTGGCACGTTATTTACCGCGTGCATACGCTACTTTGTCTAGACAAATCCGCGTATGCCTTGAGACATAATCTTTTCATCATGTTCTAGCACATACTGACATTCCTTCCACCATTACCTTCTGTACTCATTGTATATACATTATATTTACATCATTTAACAAGTTCATCAAGACATATTCCATCAGGGACAACTTCATCAAGTAGGTTGCCATCATCCTCATCAAGTGGGTTGCCATCAAGGACAACACTAGGCATGATGTGTAACACTTAGGAGGTTTGAAATTTATGAAATTTTCTGATGATTCTTTAATACGATAATTGAGGAATAAGTAAAATGATCTTTTGAAGAATGTAACTAGGTTCGGTCTTCATAAATTTTACTTGAGTCAATACTTATTGTAACTGTCAAAAGAATAAAGAAAAGAATATTATATTATTATTGAATGACTTATTAAATCATGGGTTTCATGCTTGGGTCATATTTATTTTAGGTCAAAGTCCCTATTATGGACTTCTAGCCAAAGTTTAAAATATATGTCCTATGTATGATCTGAATGCACTCGTTCTATAGACAATCACTTATGATGATGGTGATCTACTTAAGGGGTCATATATCACACCAAAAAAAAGCACTTTGATTAGATACAATGGATGAGGGAGTATAGCAGTGGCAATGTCGGTCATGGTTACATAATTGTTGAATGTTTGAGGATGATAGGCTATAATTCCCCATTTCATCATTTTTGAAAGCAACAAGAACCTAAAACTAAGTAAATATTTAAATCACAAACACCTTATAAACACTAAAGTGTAACTAAAGTTTCATAAAGAACTTTTTTGTCTAAGAATAAACCATATCCCAATATATTATTCACCGTTCACAAACCGTGAACACTATAAAGGTAGATTTTATGAGCATAGAGGACTGGAGACTATGTGAGAAGAATTTCAAAGCGAATTTCAATTTGTGACTCATTAAATCAGTTGTAAGAATGATTTTTTGAGATGAGGCAAAATGGTGTATGCATATTTCACTTATTTTTCTATCTTCCTCTTATTCAATCTTCCATTTTGTTATGGCTTCTTACTGTCACATGTTATTTCTTCCATGAAACTCAAAACTTTGGGAGAGTAACACAACCACTATCCTCCATAGAGACTTTTCACAAAGTTGCAAAAATTTTCAAAGAGAAGTGTCAAGAATGAAGGTGTCATTTATGCATTATATTAGCACATTTTCTGACCAGTAAGGGCTGAGGATTTTCTCAGCGGAATTTTGAAATGGAATTTACCTATGGAAACAGGGTGTGAGAGGATTTGTGATGATCAAGTGGAAATTTCCTGTGCAGACTTTACTTTTATCTTCCCTGTAATTAGTATTATATTTTCTTAATGAATTCTTATCATTCAACTCGAGTTTCTTCCATGAAAGAGACCTTACAAATTTCCAAAAATTACTAATCAGAACTTAGAAGGTTCATCAATGTAGTGCATTTTGTATATAAATGTTTATAAAGGCTCCTACACATTGGTTTTACAAGTTGGACACATGGTCGAGGGCTATAGAATAAGTGCAAAGCCAGAAAATGTTACTGCACATAGAAGGGAGAAATAATAGGGGTAAATGGAAAAGGAAAGTGCTAGAATAATAGGTGGAGCTCCATTACCTTTTTCATCAAAGACAAAGATTATGGGATATGTAAGAAAAATGAAAAACATTGGTCAATAGAAAAATGCTTGATATGGGAGGGGGTGAGATGAAGTGGATAGAAAATTGGACATTGCCTGTGGCATCCCTTTTAGTGTGATTTAATATTTTTATTGTCATGACACCGTAAGGGTATTTAAAGGAAATTATAGACTAAAATTTTACAAGAATCCTGGTCTCAAGAAGCCTAGAATCACATTACTTCTGAAAAGAGGGCCTTAGTGGAGATTTTTTTAGAACCTATCCAATCCTCTTATAAGCAATAATTTAGGAATTAACATTGTTTTATGTGTGAATAGACACCACACACAATCCATTGGTGAACATCATCACTTCACCTAGAATTTCCACGTTTCTTTCAATTGAAGAATGTCTTATCGAGGTGGAAATCACATATTTTACTCCCTATTCTCTCACTAATGCAATATATAATATCAATACTCTAATCATCGTTCAAGTTATCAATGAAAACACACTGGTTTGAATAGCCATGAATTTGGTTGTGAAAACTAGATATAGTCACTTCTTTTTTACTCCATGCAAAATCCATTTGTTGAACATGTCTTTGGAGAATATGAATAATGACACTCCATGGATAGAGGAGCTCATAGGGTAGTGCAAGAAGGTTAATCAAGTTCCTCAACAACCACATGCCTTAAGTGGTTTCCAATAGTAATCCAAGTTAGAGCTATTGAAAGTAGCTACAACACAGTGTGCCTCTAACATCGTGAAGAGGTGTCATCATGAAGTGGAAACAAAAATGGTTCCTGCATTTGGAAACTGTCGAAAAGGTTGGTGGACATCAAATTCAAATATTTGTATCCACCATAGATACATGACCTGCCAAAGTGAAGTAGAGATCTAGCTGCACAAATTCGATCAAACTGTGGCTAATTTAGTTTGTCCTTGAATACAACCATAATTAATTATTTATTTTTACTGTATTTTTAATAATAGTTGCTTACAAACATGCTCTCGAAATATAAGTAGATGCCCCAACTGATCCTATAATAGGTTTCAAGTTGTATATATTTCTTGAAGACTATTCTTAGAAGACCAGGGCATAAGTTTTAGAAATTAATGATCCGGATAGAAGAAGAGATTCTTACTCTCAATTTTGTGTCATTGGATCAAATGGTTGTCGCACCACTTCAAAAATGAAAATAGATGTGGTCATTCAAGAGAAGATAGATGTCCTTTGCAAGCTTAAAAGCCATAGCGGCCTACAGCACTAAAGCTGAGTGGTTGGGTGTCTTGAATGGTGTGGAGCATTTAGGAATGAAATATATATATATAATCTCATTCATAGTAAAGTTTGTTTGGTGCCAACTTGTGTAACTTACAATTGAAATAATAGTACTCAAACGACCTTTAGTTTTGAAGGTCTATAATTAATTCAAAAATAATTACAGGGCCGACTTGTAGCATCAGGTGTAGATAGTTATATATTTTTAAAGAAAAATGTCATTCTAAAGGACCATGTGTTTATTTGTTGGAGGATATTGTCAGCATAAGGGACCTTTCATTGGGATTGAGCACTCATTTTTGAACCCATTTGTCACATTTGGGAGCCCATTCACCAACATGGAATCAAAGCTTGCCCCACTGGGAGGATTTATAAATGCTTAAATAACTACTTACCCACATGGAAAGTAATACTTGGATACCCTTTGGACCAGCCCTGCAAGGATTTTTTGAAGAAGACTCATTGTTTGGGGAATTTGGGAAGTTAAATGTTTGTTATAAGGTGCATTTGTGTGCCTTGATAATTCAATGGTATGATTTGGTAGGGGAGGACCCCTAAGTGCTCTTCTTGTGATTTGAGGGTTGGTGCATCTGCTTACAAGTTGCATGATGGCATTGGGGCTAGTGCATGGCTTTTGGAATCCCACTTTCCCACAATTATGGGACTTCGGTGCCCACTTTTAATGTATAAACAAAGGCTTGATTGGAAAAGAGTCAAGACCCACTTGTGAGCAATTTGGGGTTTGAATAGTCCTTTGAGAAGCTTCTTGTGCCCACTTGGGAGAGCTAGGGTGTCCACTTGGATGGTGATATGGAGGCTGATAGTTAACATTAAAGTCTTTCTTTTTGATGCTTTAAGATTAATTTTTTGATAGGGTGGAAGCAAAGGATCATTGAAGGTTCTTTGGAGGTTGGATGTTGCACAAAAATCCTGCTATTCCCATTTCATTTTTGGAGATTTGTCACTTCGAGGCCTTCTACCTGTTATAATTTATACATGTGGCATGAAATGCTCACATTTAATCTAATTTGGATTAATTTATTATTGAAGGAGGTATTTTTTTCCCATCCATACGCTAAAATAGGGATTTTATCTTAGAAAATTATTATGTTAATATGAGGGAAGTTGAACACCTTCTCTATAAATAAAGGTGCACTTCCTTGCATTTTGGAATGGTTTAATTTGAGGGATAAATCCCTTAGGAGGTCTGAAATTTATGAAATTTTCTTTTGATTATTTAATTTGACTATGGAGGAATAAGTAGAATGATCTGTTGAAGAATGTAACTAGGTTCGGTCTTCATAAATTGTACTTGAGTCGATACTTATTGTAATTGTCAAAAGAATAAAGAAAAGAATTTTATATTATTATTGAATGACTTATGAAATCATGGGTTTCATGCTTGGGTCATATTTATTTTAGGTCAAATTCCCTATTTTGTACTTCTAGGTTTTATTCTGAGTCTATAGGTTTATTAAATATTTATATTAATCCACATTGGGCTTTTGAATCATGCAAATAGGTTAAGCATTGAGTAAAATATAATTTATGAATCATCCACACCAAGTTGGCCTAAATGTGATCAAGTCGGTCTTAACTTATGGAAATACAACCCATCAGAAGCCTATATATACAGTGGAATCCAACTCACTTGAAGACATCAATCTGCTACACAGAAATTCGATCTGGAAGTCGGGACAAGGATAAATTGCGAAATTTTGGAGAAGGACTTTTTGGGTTCGGTTTTCGGCATAATTATAGAGTTGAAGAAAATCAAAATTTTGGCACTACTCTCACTACATTCTGAGTTATAGTTTGGGAGATCGAAGTTCTCAAATTTTTGATGATGCAGATGTTGCACCAGTTGTTGCCAGGTTGTTGTTGCTAATTAGAGGAGAAGTATAAGTTGTTTATGTTGGATGTTGTTGCTTGGAGAAGTTGTATTGGGCCTAAATCAAAGTCTTGGAAGCTAGATCGATTTCTCTAACTCAAGATAGAAGTCTCTAGAAGAAAGATCGAAGTTCCATTGTTGTTGTTGTTGTTGTTGTTGTTGTTGTTGTTGCCATATTCAAGAATGATCACAAGGAAGGCTGACTTGGTGTGGAGGAAGTCCTGTTCAAGATATAGAGTCTCAAGAATCACTATTGAAAGGAAGAATTATCTTGACTGGATTTTCCCCTCGAGGGGGGTTTTTCCCTGGTTGTTGGCCTACATCTAGTGTCCTTGATCTATGTGTATTTTCTTGATTAAATAACAAGAAGAAAGATAAGAAGAACATAATAATAACTAAATAAGATCACGCGTAAATAATCAAGAACAAGAGGATCTTTATGCCTTTCTAATTCTCTAAATATTTAGGAACAATCTTTACAAAGATCATAGTTAAATTGATAAAGAACATAATTAGCACATATTCTGGCTACATTAAACCAAATTTGCATCAAGAGAAACCATACTTGTGAAAGAGTAAGCAATTGGATATTTATAAAAAGGTGCAATGGAACCAAAAGGAGATTATCAAGATGTTATTGATTTAAAAATTGGTGCAAAATATCAATTGATACTACTCAAGAATGTTGTAATTATTCTCCAGCCATAAACCTAAAAATTTGAACCAAAGGAAATATTCCAAAGTTATATGAACTGCAACACTGGTAATTGTTGCAAACATGTGAGATTAAATATATTTTCATAATGAATGTACAGAAATATATATCCTATGTATGATCTGAATGCATTGGTTCTATAGCCAATCACTTATGAAGATGGTGATATGCTTGAGGGGTCATCTGCCACACCAACGAAAAGCACTTGGATTAGATACATTGGAGGAGGGAGTAGAGTAGTGGCAATGTCGGTCATGGTTACATCAATGTTGAATGTTTGAGGATGACAGGTTGGAATTCCCCATTTTATCATTTTTGCAAGCAACAGGAATCTGACACTAAGTAAATATTTAAAACACAAAGGCCTTCTAAACACTAAAGTGTAACTAAAGTTTCATAAAGCACCTTTTTATCTAATAATAAACCATATCCCAATCTGTTATTCGTCGTTCAGAACCCATGAGCACTACAAAGGTATATTTTCTGAAAAGAGAGGACTAGAGACTATGTGAGAAGAATTTCAAAGTGAATTTCAATTTGTGACTCAGGAAATCAGTTGAATTAATGATTTGTAGAGATGAGGAAAAATGGTGTATGCAGATTTTGCTTATTTTTCTATCTTCATCTCAGTCAATATTCCATTTCGTAATGGATTCTTATTGTCACATTTTATTTCTTCTATGAAAATCAAAACTCTGGGAGAGTAATGCAACCACTATCCTCCTTAGAGACTTGTCACAAAGTTGCAAAAAAAATTCAAAGAGAAGTGTCAAGAATGAAGGTACCATTTATGCATTATATTAGAACATTTTCTGACCAATAAGGGCTGAGGATTTTCTGAGCATAATTTTGAAACAAATTATGTCTACATAAATAGGTTATGAGAGGAATTTGTGATGATCAAGTAGAAATTGTCTATGCAGACTTTACTTGTATCTTCCATGTATTTAGTCTTCCATTTTCTTGATGAATTATTATCATTCAGATGGATTTGCTTCCATGAAAGAGACCTTACAAAGTTCCATAAATTACCAATCAGAACTCGGAAGGCTCATGAATTTAGTGTATTTTGTACAAAAATGTTTAGAAAGCTCCTACACTCTAGTTTTACAAGTTGGACATGATAACGGTCTTTGCGACCTTCCTCCGGTGATCAAGCATGCTCTTACAAAGTGATTTTAAGGTGTCAAGGTCAAATTTTGTCATTCGGTGGGTCTTCAAGAAAAATTTGGTCACTAAGTATTAGGTCTAGGGTTTGCTTTCACTCCCTTCAAAGTTTTCCAAATATTAGTCCATGTCACCATTCATCTGAGTGTACCATCATTCAGAGGTTTTTCATCATCATGTCAAGTTCCACTGGGTCATTTCACACCTTGTTCATGCTTCAGTTGCGCCTCAGTAAGGTTCATTTCCCTCTCCTAGGGTTTTGAAGGTAATTTCTCTTGGACGGTCAAATCATCAGCAAACATTATATCTTGATATTCATACACCTTCCCCTATCCTTAATGTACCTTATTAAATACTTCCCATGACTGATATCCCTCAAATTCCTCATTTTCACACAAATCCTAGTTTCTTGCTACAACTTGACAATTTTCTAGGCTAGGCCTGTGTTTTGCCCTTTTGGACCCCTTCCCCTAACTCGATATTTGAAATTCCACCTTCCCATAATTCCTAACATCCCTCCCTACCTCCCAAAATTTACTCAAGAATTTAGAAGCCCCTCATCCCCTTCATTTCACTTCATTTCGACAAATCCCCTGTTCCACACATCGGGATAGGTTTTACTTCAATGATGTTTCTGAGCAATAAAAGATGAATTTGGTAATACTGAGAGAATTTTTTGTCCAAAATAGGCCAAGGAAGAAAAACCTCCTTCAATTTTTACATAGGTGTCATGGTTTTAGAGAAATGTCAAAAATACAGTTGCCTCAGGAGAATTGATGCACCTCTGAAGTGACCTCGGGAAAATCAAGCTTTATCCTAACTTGGTTGAGTAAATGACTTTCTTGATGAGTCAAATGATAACTAGACACAAATTTATTTCCAATGAGCTATCATGAACTCAATTTGGAGTTGAGGAAGACCTTCAAAAGTTGACTGCAACTGCACTCTTCCTTGAGGCAGCCTCATTTTGAACATTTTGACCAGTCTTGGGAGATTTGATTTTTGGCAGTGAAAATGAATACCAAATTGAAAAATTAAATTTGGGTTGGAAATTATACTCAATAATATTTCCAACGAGCTATCCTATGCCCAATTTGGACACCAGGAAGGTCTCCAAAATTCTCCTGCAAAAAGGCGCTATGCATTGGTTGAGTGGTGCGGCGCAAAGAGCTGCAAGCCATTTTCACCACAAATTCATCCAAATTCTCAATTTTCTTGGTTTCCTCCAGTACAGAATAAGTCAAAAAATCTTCAAATGCCAACGAAAGTGTGTCTTAAGATGTTTATGATGATTTAGTAAAAAAAATTTCAAACCCTACTTCCTTGCAATTTTTGCTCAAGACATGATTGCTTAGGGCTTGTAAATTTGTTTTTGTGGCCATCACTCCCTCACCTTTTTATTCCCTCACTTCTTTTCTAGTTTCATTAACCTATTTTACTATCCCCCATATCCCTAAATTCATTCACCCCTATCCCCAATTCCCATTATCCCAAACCCTAATTGCTATCCCAAAAGCCTAAAAATTGTCCCTAAAACCCTTCAATTCCCCAAATTCTAGTCAGCAACATTTCCAAAATCCCTCTTACCCTCTCCCTTCATAGTCCCTCATACATTTTCATACACTTGGCAACAAAAGATCAAGGACACCTAAAATCTCTTCATACACATCTAAGACAACACAAACTTTGGCAAACATGGAATCTGATCCCTTCTATGACTGAGATGAAGAGACACACAATGACTCTGGCAAGGATACTGTGCACCAAGGATACCTCTGGGGTAAGAAGCCCTTGCATGATGAGGGACCATCAGGAGGTCAAGAGGTAGATTTCATCCTCATTTAGGATGATGACACAGATTTTGGCTCACAAAGCTCGAAGCTCAAAGAAGCCATTCGAGAGCAGCAAGATGAAATTCATCATTTGTCTCTCAATCTGGAAAGAGCCAAGTGGATAATTAAACTATTTGGAGTAGAGGAATAAACAACTAGAAGATCAACAAATCATCATGGAGCTCCAAAACATGAAAGCAAAACGGCAAGCCTCTAAAAGGAGCAAAACCAAGATGACAACACTTGAACAAGAAATCCAAGTGGATCATGAATCTTCGCTTTAAAGGAAAATTTTCACTTGGAGAGGATGATGGAGAAGGCCAACAATGACGAAAATATGTTGAGGAACATAGCATACCACTACTTGGCGAGAAACAAGGTGTGCAAAGCAAAAATCAGGAACTTGAAGGCTAAGTTGAAGAAGGCATCGAGGAGGAGAAAAGAGAATGATAAACTTTAGATATTGGCTGAGGATTCCTTGGCCCAACACAATACTTGATGAAGAACACTCAGCCCAAATTTCAAAAAATTTGGGACACTTTTTGTAAATTTTGAATTTTTGGCCTTAAAAACAGACTTTTCTGCTCTATCCACCGCGCCACTTGGCGCTCGCTTTTGATGGAGACCTCCTTTTGATGAAAACTAAGAATTTTTGGATTTTTCATGGAAAAATATGCATGCCTACCAATTTCCAAGAAATATTGACAAGTTTTGGGCTTCCAAAAAGGTCAAAAACACCTCAAAAATGACCTTTCTGCCCCTTTTTTGACACACAGGAAGCAGTCTTGGGAGAACTCAGTTTTGGAGGAGCGAATGGAGGCCAAATTCAAAAATTCCACTTGTGCTAGAAAGTATACTGACAGAAATTTCCAACATGCCCACTTGGAGCAAATTTGGACACTGGGAAGGCCTCCAAAATCAGCTTCAAACAGGCGCTACGCATAGGGAAATCAGGCGCGGCGCATTGGGGAGGTTTTGCTCAGTTTGACCAAAAAACTTTGTTTTTCGCCTAGTTTTTTCACAGTTTGAATTTTTTCCTTCTAATTGTCAAACTCATGATGTAATTTAATGTGACATGATGGATTTTGATGTAATTATGCTAAATTTTCACTCATAGAGGTAGATTCATCCATGAAAAGGTAGTTTACAACTGAATGAATCAGTTTCCTAGTTTTTAGAGGCAAGCTGTTCCACTGCCTACTTTTTAGTTCTCAGTTTAGAATTTGTTGGAATAGCTCCTAAACTCATGAGCTCGACCCCTAGAGGCTAGGATGAGTTGTTGTTTGCCTATATCTTATGTTTTCTCAGTCATTAGCATGGTTGGACTTTTGGGAATGCTTTGAGCATCATTGTACATTCATCTCTGCAGTTGTTTGGCAAAGGAATAGACCAAGGTTTGCAGCACTCTATGGGATTCATGTGGCATTTTGCTTTGATATTGTGTTTCTCTCTGTAAATGTAAGTTTACCTGTGTTTTATGTATGTTATTCACTCTCTTATTTCTTCTTAACTAAAACAAACAAGGATAAAGGTAGAATCCATTGAAATTGCAGTGCTCTACCTAGGGTTTGCTTAGTTATCTATGTTTTCAGCTGTTTGAAGAGGATCCCTGAAGGTTTCTTGCCCTCTTCAACTCCTCACTTGTCTAAAGCTCTCCATTTCATTCAATTTGAAGTGTCAAAACAATTGCCTACTTTGCCCCATTGAGATCTCTGCAAAACTGAGCCTCATTCCCCAGACCCAAATCCGCCTTTCCATTTGAGCCAACAAAACATCATTAAATTCAATCAAACTCTTTTGCATGCATACCTAGCCTAAAATCAATCTTTACATCAAGTCATCTCAAGCCTCATTGATCATTTTTTGCTGAGATTGACAAGGAGAGAGCCCTCTCCGTATCATTGCGATACTTCTACGGAGATGACGTGGTTTGATGTTACCCTAGATCTGCACTGCGAAGCTTGAGGTAGATTTAGGCCCTAACGGTACATGGTCGGGAAGCTGCAGAATAAGTGAAAAGCCAGAAAATGTTACCGCATATAGAAGGGAGCAATAATAGGAACATATGGCCAAGGAAAGTGCTAGAAGAATAGGTGGAGCTCCATTACCCCATTTATCAAAGACAAAGATTATGGGATATGCAAGGAAAAGGAAAAACATTGGTCAATAGAAAAAATGCTTGATATGGGAGGGGGTGAGATGAAGTGGATAGAAAATTGGAAATTGTCTGTGGCATCCCTTTTAGTGTGATATAATATTTTTATTGGCATGACACCGTAAGGGTACTTAATGGAAATTATAGACTACAAGTTTACAAGAAGCATGGTCTCAAGAAGCCTAGAATCACATTACTTCTAAAAATAGGGCCTTTGTGGAGAGGTTTTTATAACCTATCCAATCCTCTTGGGAGAAGGAATTCAAGACTTATCGTTGCTTGATGGGTGAACAGACACCACACAAAATCCATTGGTGAACATCATCACTTCACCTAGAATTTCCTGCCTTAATAAGAAAGTTGTTCCATGTGGATGGAGCCAGATACAACTCCTAGGAAAATCTAGCAGAATAGATACCCCAGTCACAGGGTTTGGGTCTCAGCAACATATTCACCCATTATGTACCATCTTTCCCATACAAGCAAGTTGTTTATCCTGCAAAAGCAGCCTACTCCAACTTCTGTCTGGATGGAACTGGATACAACTATAAAAATATGGCAAAATTGATACCCCAGTCATGGGATCTCAATTGAAGTAGTAAATCATATTAACGATAGAAAATGGTAATGTCTTATCCAGGAGTTTTAGTGGAAATTTTTTCAAGCTTCTAAAGTGGAGGATGCAGCATTACGGACAACGTTCCGGGTGTGCAAGACCAAAATTTCTAACAGTTCAAAAAAATTTAAGTAGAAAAATCATATAAATTTGTGATAATTTAATGGGAGGAAATTATATTATGCCATAGCTTCCCTCAACAAGTTGTAATCCCATTTTTTGGCCATAAATAAGCCTAATTACTATACACTAGTAAGCAATGGATGGATGCACTTTCTAGGAGACAAGAAAACTAGCAATCCAACCCAAGTATATAAATAGTATTCCAACCATAGCTATTTTTTTTATAGAAATTTCTCCCAACAAACTTCGGTTTTCTCAAGTTGATGGAAACTCAAAAATAAGAATGGAAAATATTTGTGCAAGAAACTTGGGGTTGGAGTGCATTGTCGCAGAGAAATTGAAGTAAAAATATGACATGAATGGGTATTAGAGAAAATTGAAATAAGAGACGTGTCTGACTACAAGCGTTGGTGGGGGTGAAGAGAACTTGGAGAGCACTACCTAATCCATCTTCTCTATGTAGCAATTGCAAGCTTTGTTCTACTCACCTTCACTACAACAAATCTTCCTTACCCTTTTCTCTGAGAAAACAGTGAAGAACCATCAAACCCCACGCTTCTGTTATCAACAATGTGTCTCTTACAAGCTTCCCGCAGCAAAGAAAATAAAGTGAAATGTCTCTTACACACTTCCCACTACAAAGAAAATGAAATGTCCAACAAGCTTCCTGCTACAAAGAAATTGAAATGTCCTACAAGCTTCCCGCGACAAAGAATATCTCGTGAACGTAAATTTGTCTGGCAGAATGCCTCCCTATTGCATTCTCCTATCCATTTTGATAGCTTCAATTTTTTTCTCACTTTGGGTATAAGCTGAAACTACAGTATTCCAGGAGGCAATGGTTCATTCAGGAATTTTTTCAAACAAATTGCAGGAATATTTTATACTACCACACCTGGCATACATATTTATGAGATACTTTGTAACCAAAACATCATTTTGAATCCCTCTTTTGATCATGTGGGCATGGGTACTTATGCCCATTAACAGAGGTTTCATTTTGATGTAATCATGCAGTACATCCAAAATATCCCATTGTCCCATGCCCACCTCGTTAAAATTCCCATGACAGTCTCTGTTATTCTATTTTGTAGGTATTTCTATCTCTGATTCCCATCGTTGCAGAACATTGGATAATGTCTGATGAAATATTTTATTTGGCGGTGAAGCATGAATTCGTTTGTGATGTAACAAGATTTTCACGACAAAGAATAGAAAATGAAATGTCCTACATGCTTCCCACGACAAAGAAAATATACATGCTTTTGGCTACAAAGAAAATAAAATGGTATGACCTACAAGCTTCAAGCTACAAAGAAAATGAAATTCAAGGAAATTAAACCCATACGAAAGTCACATTATCTTTGAAATCTTCTTCACCTGCAAAGAACTCAGTCTCCCAAATTTTATTTTGAGTAAAAGTCACTCATGAAAGTAAAGATGGGGTAGATATTTGTTTTAATGTATCTTTGGTCTTAAGTTGAGATATGGGCACCATAGGGGTATTTCTCATTACATATGGTAGTTAGTATCTATGCTATGACTAGGAAAGTTCTTTAGTTCCTAAATTTATCTTTTTCATAGTCAATTTTCATGAAGAATATCTTTAGCTCGGAATATGGGCATTTAGTATGTTTTGCATAATAAAATGGGTTTCATGGCATTTACTGTCGCCAAGGAAGGAAATTAAAAAAATGGACTTAAGTTCTTAATAATCAATGGTCATTAAAAAGGCTTAAAACCACCACATTAATTATATTATCTAAGGGGTATTCATTGGCCTCTAGGAGGGATGTGTCTACCATTAAAATGTTTTGCAGACAACGATTAGGTCTTGGAGCCTCATCATTGGACCTAAATTAAATTGAGAGGCTTTCAAATCACATATGATGCTTACAAGTGTAGGCTTGGTCAAAATAGGAACATAAGGGTCCTAGGCCTATTTGAATCTTTGATGATTAAGCTTTGTGAAGTAGTTCTCAAAGAACCACACATGACCTCTATAAGGGATCTTATGCATCTATGGGGGATATTTAGTTTCATTAGTATGTTTTACATAATAAGAATGGGTCTTAGGCTTGTACCATTTCAAAGGGATGAAAACAATGACCTCGACCCCAAAATGAAACTCCTTTGGCTTACATTGTGCTTTAGTATCAAAATTGCAATTTTCTATTTCTGGAGTAACAAAATTAAAAATGACTAGCATAAATGACTAGTTCATATTCTTGTTGTACTTGTTAGTCGGTCGTACTTTTATTCTTGGACTATAGTAATCATTTACATTAATCATTTTTATTTTATTTATTTGTTATCTAGTCATATATTTTAATCCTAGACTAAATTAGTCATTTAATTTAGTCACTTTTAGTTTGGTCACTTATTATCCTATCACATACATTATCCCTAGACTAAATTAGTCATTTAATTTAGTCACTTTTAGTTTGGTCACTTAAATTTTCTCAAATTTAGCAGTAATTCACTTGAAATAATTGTGGTGACTAGCTTTTTTAGTCACCTAGTCACTAATTTCATCATTTTCTATTATTGTTTGCATCCAATTTGTTGAGGCATGAGATGTGTTTTTCCTCCATCCCCTCATCATTATTTCTCCAGTGCGATATGAAGACCTCCTAATTCAAATAAATGACTACTCCTCTATGGAAACCTTGGGCATAGATGATAACCTCGTCATGCCTCAAGTCTTATTGTCTTGGGATTCCAAATGAACACCATGTGTTATTAGTGTGTAGTCCTTCCCCCACATATCCCACATGTCCCTAATAACTCCATGCCTCATCATTCTGTCAACACCATCAATGATCGTCTTTATTATTGTCCCGACCAAAATTCAGTTATGGTGTAGGAAGACAGCCCAAATATTTTACGTTAATATTGTATATACCTACAGTGCCCAAAGGCTCTCCATGGTTCGTCATTTCATTAACGTTCCTGTTGAGGTGGCATAAAATGCGGAAGAGCGAGAGTGATTTAAATTTTTGCATAATATACCCGATTATTTTAATATGGGAGGGACTGGTGGACTCAGTATGATGACTTAAAGATATAAACATTTGAATGACCATCAAGGAAACACCTACAACATTTATTTTATTGATTCCAAGGCTTAGAATGAGATATATTCCTTTGCACAGAGAAAGCAACTTTTCCTTATTATTAGTAGTCACTCCTAAGCCCACACATATTTTATCTCAGTTTGTTCGTTGAGGTAAATGATCACCCCTCCCACTCTTATCGCCCCTTACTAACCTTTGTATAATTGGAAAAATATTTTTTATTTGAAAACTAAGATTTATTTAGTACCCTTTACTTAAAAATATACTTCTCATGTTAACTTTCAAATTTGATATGTCCCTGCTAAGTCCAAATAAAATAAAATAAAATGGTTATAACATTGCACAACAAGGTGTGTTACTACACCGTTAACACAACACCATGAGTGGGAACTTTATTTATTTGAATAATTTATTCTACGTGAATGGTTCAAATAGGATCTCTTTGATGTGCTCTTTAATTTCCATATCACGTGCAAGTGTGAAATTGTCTCCTTGCTGTAAAATAGTTGCATCAATCCTGCATTTTTTAAAACTAATCTTTTGCATTTGTCTAACATGTATTTTTCACCCTTGAAATATGCAAGGGAGTTTTCCACGAGACTATAAACATGTTTGAGAGCTTATTCCTAACACTATATTGTAGAATCCACCTCGCCTTCACCTCTTTCCCCCGAACATTAATAATAGTTAGCAACAATTCAAGAAAATTAAAAGCATATGGGACTGTAATAGATTGAGTACATTGCTTGGTAAGTCTTGGTATTGTTCACCAAACATCTTGTCAAGCTCACCAGAAAAGTAATTTGGATCAACAATCAATTTGGGAGAGTATGTTATTTTATTTCTGCTGAAAATAACAACACAACAAACACTGTAAAACATTATGTACATATATTTCACGGTGAATGAAAGAACCCAATATGTTTATATGATTTTTTTAGAATAAAATTCGAAAACCCATAATGACATAATCATATCAATACTTACTATCAATGAAGAATCTGGTGTTTTGCAGTGATAATGGCATTAATTGTAACTTAAGAGTTGGAAACAGAAGGACAAAACCAAAAGAAAAATCTACATCCAAACAATTAGGACAACAATTTAGATTTTAAAATTATAAGGCCACTGTTGTTGGAAGTAACTCCCTCAACTAATCATTTAGTATGCTTTTTGGGGGGAAGATTCTTTTTGTCATGTTGTTTTAAATATTTGAACAAAATATTATTATATTTTATATCCTTAAAAACATTATATAAAATAGAAAAATTTGTTTATGTTCAAAAATGAAATGTCTTCATCCTTTAATTGTCTATTATGACAATTTTTTTTGGTGGGTAGTAACCACTAGTAAGTTTTCACATTTACACTCTTACTCCTAGATGTTAATGCGTTGAATAAAATATAAATAATGGTAGGTAAATACTTGCATAAATTATGGTGGGAAGTAACTGAGAGAAAATATATTATTTACATGAGAATGAAATATTTCCAATGATTTTATTTTTATATTGTTTTCCAATGAAGATTAACAATGAAAAATCATGTTGGGAATCCTCTCGCAACGCTATTGACCAATTTTGAAAAATCTATCCCGCGCCTTCGTTGACCTTCGCTCCCTTTGTTTATCCTCTGTGACAATCCCTCCGGAATCTGTTACGCAGAGGGTTTTCCTCCCTCTTTCAGACCCTCCTGATGTTGATCCTTCTGCATTAGCTTTCTCCTCCCTCATTACTTCGTTGGGGCATCTTCGTTTTTGCCCCTCTATTTCAAATTTTTTTTTAAAACTCGATGAATTTCTTGAAATAGAGTTGCCTCCAACCCTTCCTCGCAAAGATGCTCACTCCTTAGATGAGTGTGGACTACTTGGTGAGTTCACTGGCCTTTGGCCTTCCCCAAAGACAGTCCAAAAATGGTTTGAAATAAACTGGGTGGATAAGACCCAAGGGCTAATCTCCATTCGATTTTTTGTCATGGGATTCTTCACATTTTACTAAATAAGACAGAGACCTGATCTTCAGAAATGGCCCATACTTCATGGATACAAGGGATATTTACCTAAATAGATGGACCCCTGATTTTAATCCTAAGCTCGAAGTACCTAATGCAGTTCCAGTTTAGGGTTTTGTTCCCCATATTCCTCTTTATTTTTTGGGGAGACGAATCAGTTAAGGCTATATGCAACACCTTTAGGAAATACATAGACAAAAGTGATCCAAGGGAAAATTTTCACGCATGTACTATATTATGCGTTGAAGTCGACTTGGGAAAGGGATTACTGGAAGAAGTGAAGATAAAAGTCAACAACTGGACTCACATACAACAACTTGACTACGAAAAACTCCCCTTAAAATGCAAGGTATGTCATGAATATGGTCATTTTGAAAATAGATGCCCAAAAAAAGTGGTTGAAGAATCTACAAAAGCTCAAGAACCACAATGGGAAACAGCCAAATGAAAAAAAAAAACAAGAAATAAATCATCAAAGCATGTATCATCCTCCATCCCTGGCCCCTCGCCTCCTGAAGCTCCTTCTTCTCCCCCCCCACCCTCCCCCGTATCTCTTTCCTCTGAGCCTCCTTTCCCCCACTCCTCCAACTCTTTATTCACTTTAGGCCCTCTCGAGTATGGGGAGATACCCTTTCCTTCCTCTCCCTCCCCTCCCCTCCTTCCTCCCCCCGCACCCCTTGTCCATACCACTCCTCTCCCCCCTCCTTCGTCCCTCTTCCCCCCTCTAATTCCATAATATCCCTCCATTGGCAGAATCCTCACCAGAAACAAAACTCTTGCTATCCTTGAGAACCCCAAAAAACTAGGAAGAAAATAAAACAAAGAAATTTGGGATGAAGCTTCTCAAAAGGAAATGGCATTAGGAATGCAACAACCTATGGAAACATATATAGATAGAGGAACATTAATGAAATAGAATCAAGAAAATGCAAAGACAGGTAAGGGACCATCCTGCCCATCGCAGAATAAATAATGAAGTTGCTCTATTGGAATATTAGAGGGCTCGGTTGATTAGGTGCTTAGTTTTATGCTCAAAAATAAAATTTCTTAGCTTGTCTCGAAACCTGAATGATCGCGTATTGCTCATCATTCTAAATATGGCGCACTTCGTTTCACTAAAAATGGTCGTCATATGCTCCCAAAAAATGGATTTGGACGCTTTGTTAAATAGGTAAATTTTAAAAAAAATGGCAGTCAGATGCCCAGTCAGCAATCCGTACTACCGACGTGTCATGCTGACTGTGCAGGTCATTTTGTTTGGTGATTCTCTAGCGAATGGTAAGCTGCCAAGTGGCAGCACGGCATTGGTCTATATTATGGGTGACATGTCGAAGTGTTATTGGTTCATTTTGGGGGCCAACCATGTGAGGACACATGGTTCAGCTTGGGGCCACCACGTGCCCCCCCCCCCCACCCCCTCCCCAAGGTCGAAATGTGTTGCAAAATTTTTGGTCAGATTCCGGGTGTAAGGCGTTGGGGTTCAACCCCGCAAGCTCCCGCCACACAAAACCACGGCCTACCGTTCTGCCTACACCATAGTCCTTACAATACATGGGCTTCGACTTATATTTGAATTAAACTATGCGTAATGGCAGGGGTAAAGTGGGGCCAGGCCCGGTCCATAGGACCATATGCCATGACTGCTAGCGAGAGCTCCAGACCTTAAGCGAAGGTTTAAACCTTAATCACGGTTAATTAACTGTAATCCAAGTTTAATTTGCCTAATCCAATTGTAAATGATACTTAAATTAAGCATGGGATTAGCGTGTTAACTATGCTTAAAATCCACTTAACACTAATTGTGTTTTAATTGGCAGACCCCCAAATTCGGCAGACTGCTATTTGTAGTTATAGTTAGCTAGTTTAGGGCTAGATTTAGTGGGAAAAATTGAAGAAGCCATAACTTTTGCATTTTTTTACCAATTCAGGCTCAGAAAGAGGCTAGCTAGCCATTTTGATCCATTATGGACTCATTGGAGTAGTTTACAGGAGAAAATTAGCATTGAAAACATGTCAATTTGACAATTTGAGCATAATATAGAGGCCCAAGCCATGGAAGTTGGACCAAGGAGATGTAGCCCAGGAGGGGTGAGCTCCTTCATCAAATACCTATGTTAATGTTATGTATGGTGATATTCCGTACTTTATTTGTTGTTTTTCATCTCTTTTTTATGTTAAATTTCTCACTAAATTGACATGAAAAACACTCGTGAGACTTGATAATTTGCAAGAAAACTTGAACCCTTAAGCACACATAAGACATTGAATTCATAATATGAAAGAGTAATTAGCACAGCAACACTAACATACTCCATTCAGATCATTTTTGGTATCAGAGCTCAAGTTCATTAGGATTTTTTGTGCAAGAAGGGATCTAATTGTTTGCAATTTTGTGTCATGATTACAAGGTTAAAACTCCAAAGAGGAGAAGGGAAGCTGGTTGAAAGCCCTGTAGTTGGGTCAAGAGGAAGAAGGGAAAGGTCTCAAAAGTCTTCAACACCACTAGCACATCCTAGAGTTGAATTTGAGTCTTAAGTGGTCATGTCTCATGAATGAGAAATTATCATGATAGAAGATGAGAGAGCATTTAGGAAGGCATTCTTTGATATGATTCAGTTGGTTAAAATCCTCTATGAGGAAAGGAATGTAAGGATGCAAGGAGAGAGTTCAAGGCCTCTAAGAGGAGAAGTTTCTCTAGGAGGAGGAGGCCATGGAGATGGTAAGAATCCACCATCCACTCCACCATCATCCTCACCACCATCTTCACCTTCCTCACATCATTTTCCACTACCACAGCTCTTCCATACTATTCATACACATACTTCAAAAGGAGTTGGTAAATCACATTTTCTTAAACTTGATGTTAAATTTGATCTACCGATGTATAAAGGCAAAGTGAATGCATAGAATTTGGATAATTGGATTCATCAATTGGAGGTTTATTGCCGAATTCAGAACCTTCAAGAGGATGACATAAATATTCAGTTGGCTTCCTTGAGAATGGAGGGTTCATCACTTGTATGGTGGGAAGCATGGACTCAAGAAGAGATTAAAAACCATGGTAATATCTCAATTTCTTGGTCAAATTTTATTGTTGTCATTCAAAGGAAATTCTACCCGATAGCTTACATGCAAAAATCCATTATGGATTGGCCAAATTTTAGACAATTGAAAGGGGAAAGTGTGCAAGATTATACTCATGAATTTAGGATAAGAGCTCTTATTTTGGGTGTCAATTTGTATTCTCAAGAAACTTTGTTAAAGTATGTTGGGGGTTTTCACAGTTATATTAGACATACTATTCTCATGTTCAATCCCACAAACTTATATGAGATTTGCATTCATTCCATACATCTAGAACCAAGAGGGAAACATAGTGTAGATGAGAAAAGTGATATTTTCCATGAGTATGAGGGTAAAGGTAAGGGAAATTTTAATGGAAGATGAAAGAAAAATGGTTCTATAAAAATAGAAAAAGAAAAACTCACATGTAAATATTATTAGAATAATGGCCATGATGAAGACCATTTTTGGCAACTCAATCCAGAGTTGAATCCAAACAAACCTAAAGCCAAAGAGAAGGGGAAAATTGTTGCAATCATTGAACATGACTTAGGTTCAGATTCAGGAGATGAAACCAATATTACAGCAATGGGTATGAAAGGTAAGAACATAGCAAGCACTAGTTCTTAAATTTTTTCTAATGTTACTCAAGATGAAGATATAAGAATTGAACTCTTTCATATTAGAGTCGTTTCAAAACATACTAAGATAGACACACTATTTGATAATGGTTCTCAAGCTAATTTTATTCCGAAGACTTGGTTAAGAAGTTAAATCTTGAAATCGTTACACATCCAAGACCTTATCCTTTAGGGTGGATATGCAAGAATGCAAACTTGTCGGTAACAAGGAAGTGCATCCTAAGGTTTGCAGTCAATTCAAACTTTCTTAACGAAGTTGAACTTGATGTAGTGTCGCTTGATATTTCAGGTATTGTTTTGGGAAGTCCTTATCTTTATGATAGGAAAGCATTATTTCATCACCATGAGAATAAGTATTACTTGTTTATGGATTGAATTGAGTACAAAATTAGAGCACATAAGAAGAAGAGAATTTGTCTTCTTATACATGCAAGAGAAATGAAGAGAATAGTGTATGCAAGTCAAAATTTGACTTTGTTAATGATTAAGCATAGAGATGTTTTGAATGAGACCTTTCAAAAGTATGCATAGAATGAACAAGTTGATTTCACTGAATTTGCTAATGCTTGTAATAAGATTTTTCAAGACTCTAACAAGTTGCCTTTAAAAGGAGGTAAACAAGATGTGAAATATTTACAGCAACCAACATCAGTGTTGAGCAGTGATGAAAACAAGATGTCGGTGCAAGAGAGTGCAAAGGTCAAGGAGAAAGCGCCAAATAATTTTTACAGAGAAGTCATAAGTTCCACAAGCACTTGTTTTTTTGTTTCAAAATGGTACATGATAATGGCGAAAACACTTGGTCAAAAGTCGATGCAAGTACAAGGAAAGACAAGCTAAAAATCGCCATGTTGATAGTGTTCGAGGTGAGACAGTTTTCAAGTTTCCTTTGATTGATGACTGAGGTGGAAAAAAAATTGTTTCTCCAAGGATAGCTTGTTTTTCTACAAATTCAGGGAAATTGTAGAATGGCAGTGTCTACAACAACAAGACATGGTCTCAAAAGTCAAGGAAAAAGACTAGTTTTTTTGAAAAGCTCTGATTATTTAAATTGGGAAAATTATAGTGAATTGAGATTGGAAGGGTGAGAGAATTGTACCCTCATCCACATTTTCTTTAAAGAAAAGAGATTTTGGGGTCCAAAAGGCTTCCAGTGGGGAGGAATGATCAGGTGCTCAGTTTTATGCTCAAAAATAAATAAAATATTCATATTGTCTCGGAACCTAAACGACCGTGTAGTGCTCGTCATTCTAAATTCATCGCACTTCGTTTCACAAAAAATGGTTGTCATATGTTCCCAGAAATGCGATATGACCGCCTTTCTAAACAGGTAAATTTAAAAAAAAAATGGCAGCCATATGCCAAGTTAGCAGTCTGTACTGCTGACGTGGAATGCTGACTATGCAAGTCATTTTTTTTGGAAATTCTCTGGCAAATGGTAAGCTGCCAAGTGGCATCACGACATTGGTTTGTATTCAAGGTGACATGTCGAAGTGTTATTGGTTCGTTTTGGGGGCCAACGGGGTGAGGACACATGGTGCAGCCTGGGGATGCCACATGCCCCCCCCCCCCCCCCAAGGTCGAAATGTGTTGCAAATTTTTTGGTCAAGTTTCAGGTGAAGGCATCGAGATTCGACTCCGCGACCTTCCACAACACAAAACCACGGCCTACCATTCCACCTACACCATAGTCCTTACAATACATGGGCTTTGACTTATATTTGAATTAAACTATGTGTAATGGTAGGGGTAAAGTGGGGCCAACCTTAATCCATAGGAACATATGCCATGACTGTCGGCAAGAGCTACAGACCTTGAGCAAAGGTTTAAACCTTAATCACAGTTAATTAACCGTAATCCAAGTTTAAAATGCCTAATCCAATTGTAAATGCGGCTTAACTTAAGCGTGGTATTAGCACATTAACTCCGCTTAATTATCACTTAAACTCCACTTAATACTAATTGTGGTTTAATTGGCAGACCCCCAAATTCGGTGTACTACTAGTTGTAGTTACAGTTAGCTAGTTTAGGGCCAAATTTAGTGGGAAAAATTAAAATGGTCATAAATTTTGCAGTTTTCGACCAATTCGGGCTCAAAAAGAGGCTAGCTGACCATTTCAAGCCATTCTGGAATCATTGGAGTAGGTTATAGGATCAAAAAAGCATTATAAACAAGTCAATTTGATAATTTGAGTATAATATAGAGGCACAAGCCATGGAAGCTGGACCAAGGAGATGTAGCCCACGAGGGGTGAACTCCATAAAATACATGTGCTAATTTTATGTATGGTGGTATTCTATACTTTATTTGTTGTTTTCAGCTCTTGTTGTTATGTTACATTTCTCACTAAATTGACATGAAAAACACTCATTAGACTTGATAATTTGCAAGAAAACATGAACCCTTAGGCACACATTAGATATCGAATTCATAATCTGAAATAGTAATTAGCACAGCAACACTAACATACCCCATTCAGATCATCGGTCACTTTTCCAAAATCAATGCATTAAAGGATATAATGAAGACTAAATGCTCTAACTTTTTACTACTTCAAGAGACCAAACTTCTTGAAGAAGAAATGAATTTAGTCATTCATAACATTAAAAAATTGGAAGGAATAGCAATAATATCTAGCACAAGTGTTGAACTCAGATGCTATGATACCACTTTGTAAAACTATCTCCCACCCCATTAGAGTAACCAACTCAGTGGGAAGTGATACTTTACACTAACCTAACTTCCAAGGTCTCATTATAAAAATAGGTTTACAAAATATATCTCTTTCCAAAGCTAGTGAAATCAAATTTTGACTACACCATCGTGTTCATATCGTCAAGAGCTTTCCGATGATATAAATTTTATTAAAAATTTGACTTATGCATCAAAAGTTATGGTCATTTAAAGTTTTGTCTCCATGAGGAAGGTTTCCACGTGGCTCTACCTTACGGCCCATGTGGCCCTGCCATGTCATTCATGATCACCATGTAGATTGCCACATAATTGTGGGTTGTGTCGCATCGTCGTGCCCTGCCCCTTCAAACCAGAATGCAAACAAATGTGTGCCGGAAAAGACTCATGGCACAATTCATATTTAATTGTTGGGAAAAATTATCATCTCTTTAGCCTTTGTGTCACGGGCTGCTACAAGGTATCACCCATTTAAACTCTTAGGGCATGGTAAACACTTTCATGTATGTTTTCAGGAATTTTCTTGTCTTGCAATCCCCTCAATCGCGACCTACCATTCTCAGTGCACCTAACTCAGACACCTGCAACCACGATGATTCCATGTTAATGTCACACTACCACATGAACAGCTTTGAGGATGCCACGCGTCGCCCAAATTCAGGACCTTTATTTTTTTTCGAGGATTTTCTCGTCCCCTAGCCTTGTCAATTGCAACCTATCCTTCTTAGTGCACCTAACTCAAACCCCCATGACTAAAATGATGCATTTTGATGTCACACTACCCTATGACCCCCTTTGAGGATGTCATGTGTCACTCAAATTCACGCCCCTTGGCCCTCCCAAAAGGCATCTGGTGCCTGACACATGTCACATTGTTCATGTTCCACATCCTCATCCTTTCCACATCACTCTATCAATTAGGCTTTGGCCTCGGTTCCACGAGGGTCCCAACTATGAATGCAAAACCACATCTCTTCATTATAACATTTCCTGGGGTTTTTATGGAGCCCAACCTACAACCCTCCACTTACTTTCTCTCAACACCATGAGGAGTGAATGTGGATTTCACATGTTACATTATGAAAGAAAGTTTTACCTTAAGTTATCCAACACTTAGAGAATTTCTATGGTTTTCCCTCTCATGTGGTGACTATAGATAGTAGCAAATCATTTTTTGTCTACAACCAAGGCATGGGGTCCTTTCCTTCTAAACCTACCTCTTTCCCTTCTGTAACAGCATAACAACAGAGTTTGTTTTAATTCTAAGGCATCAAGATTATTGCCTCCATTTTGCAGACCTAGGGCATGGGTCTTTTTCCATTCAGATAGTCGCATAGAGAAGTCTCTAATCAAACCACCCCCCCCCCCTAATGTTAACTTGTTGGCTATTCTGGTCTTGAAGCCTTGAATGTAAATTAATCTAGGCATGACTCTACTAAAACTATCGGTAGAGGCCATTGGCACTCACGCCTAAGTGTCGTGCCTCCTTTGTCTCTTCCTCATTGGATTCATACCCATTACATTGGTCCCAAGGGTGATTTTGATCTAAGTTTCCCCATGTTATTTCGGGCCCCCTTGATCTTCACACGGATCAATTAGGCACTCAATCGAACTCATAAGAATAATTACTCAACATGCAACCCACTAAGCTATTAACCAGTAACTTAATCATATTATTACATGACCAGGCTTCAGTGAGGTTAAACAAATCACACAAATTCATCCCAATCATGAGCATGAGTAATTTATTTCATGCAGCAACATTTCACATTACGTGCTTATCTTTCCCTCAAGAATAAGATAGGTAACCCATAACACATTGACTTATAACACATAGAGAAGGAAATTTTCTCTTAGAAAATAAGTTAGCCAATAAATTTCAACAGTGTGAGTATTATTCACATTACATAAGCAAATATGGCTTGTGTATGGTCACTTATCATAAGAGTTAGAAGACTGGGAACTAGGAGAGGAACTTCGACTCTCCTCCCAATCGTAGGCTAACTGTACTGCTGCTCTTTCTTACAGTTAACTACCACTGAGTCAGATTCAAAGCCTATGAAGGAAAGTGCTTAAGGGATATCAACTCTGGTCATATGAACATTCACATGGGACTCCAAAGCCCACAATGCCTCCTCCTAGCATCAAGGAATCTAAAGCACATAGTGTCTCCACTCAACACAACCAAATTACGGAATCCATAGTATCTATGGCTCCACCCCATAATATGTTCAAATAACATAGAACTATTATAGCTCCACTCCACAACCAATTCATAGAATCTAGATCGATAATGCTCCACCCACAACAATATTATAAGAGTTAAAATATCCAAACATCTCCACCCAGTTTGTAGTTCAAGAATCGATAACGATAGTGCCTCCACTTGTCTCTTGTAGGAATTGAGAGCACACTATTTTTTCCACCTTATAGCCTCCATGGGGATCCATAGATAAGGGTCTCCACCTGTTAACCAAAAATCAAGAATCCAAAGGACCAAGTCTCCACCTGATGATCAAGAACAAAAGAATCTAGATCCCTTGCTCCACCTATTGTTTGTGTCTCGTCATTGTGTCTTTACTCTTCATTTTTTGCTTCCTTTTTCTGCCTCCAATGAGCTATACGTCGTCTCCTTTCCTCTTCCTGTTATTTTTTTTAGTAACTTTTCTGCATCAATGCACACAAAATCACCCCTTTTCAATATTTATGTTTCGTAGCCTATTGACCAAGGCCTTCTATACCATGACACTGGGACCAAGTCTCGCCTGATCAAGAACAAAAAAATTCAAAGCCCTTGCTCCACCTATTGTTCGTCTCTCCTTAGTGTGTCTTGCCTCTTCGTTATTTGCTTCCTTTTTCTACCTCCAATGAGCTACGTGTCGTCTCCTTCTTCTACATGTTCTTTATTTTTTGTAGTCACTTATTTGCATCAATGCACATATAATCTCCATTTTTCCATCTCTATGTTTCGTGGCCTATTGACCTAGGCCTTCTTTGCCACGACAATGGGTACAAGTCTCACTTGATCAAGAACACAAGAATTCAGATGCCTTGCTCCACTCATTATTCATGTCTCCTTAGTGTGTCTTACCTATTCGTTGTTTTCTTCATTTATTTGCCTCCAATGAGCTATGTGTCATCTCCTTTCCTTTGCCTTTTTTTTTATAGTCGCATGCCTACATCATTGCACACATAATCTCCCCTTTTCCATCTATATGTTTCGTGGCATGTTGACTAAGGCCTTTTATGCCATGAAAATGAGACGAATCATCCTCTCGCATTGACATCCATACACATTGTTAATTGACTATAATTTTTGCCTTCAGTCATCCAGGCACCCATACAGAGGATGAGTTTTTTCCTTTAATGCAACAAGGAAAAAAAGTGGATCATTAATGGAGATTTAAAGATTGTCTCTTCTAAAGCAAGCTTCCCCACAACTCCCCCTCCATAGGATCATGAATCTGTGTCCCCCTCAAATCAGTCATCATTTTTAATATTTATATTGCCTTACATTAATCCACATGTCATGTACAAGGAAATATTTACAAGAGAGTTAAAAAGGGTTTTTACAGTGAGTGTATAGGTTTATTCAACACTGGTGCACCAAAGGTTGCCAACTTGTTGGGTTGAGCTTTTTGGGTCGTAAAAAACATGTTATTCAAAAAATTATTATGGACTAACTAAATCCATTTTGCACTAAAGTCGTCAGTGATTTCATAACTAGCTAAGCTTAAGGATCTCAGTTTAATGAGATTTGAGGTGGGTTTGACTTGCACGTAAGTGGTTAGTGTTAGATCTTATGATCTTGGTTTAGGACCATGAATTAGGTGTTGAGAAAATTAATGCACCTTACTAGTTACTTAAATATTCCATCTCTCATTTGGTTAGGAAAAACCCTTTTAGGTCGCTTGACATGTTAACTAAAGATAAAACCTCTTCTAAGTCTAATGTGAGAACAATTCACTCATGGTAGATAAAGTGATTTATCAAGGTAGATATGCACTGAGAAAATGACCAAAACTGAATAAGGAGACTAAGAAATTCTACCCACCGTATGTAATTAGGTCCCTTGATCCAAACAATATTTTATCCAATTGAAAATAACGACAATGGTGTTTGTGTGAAGCCCGTGGATTGCAAACAATCATGACAATAAAGTCTTTATCCTCTAAGAAATATAGCATAGGAAAATCCTTTGTTTAGGTTGAAATCATTATTCCATTTACATCCATATTATCTATTATATCTCATTCATTGATTACTTAATCAAAAACTCCAAAATATATAATCAACAATGCACACAGGCCAAACTCTACATGTTATACATTTATCAACTAGAATTTATATTTCAATATATTCATATTCTAGCACTAAATATTAGGAACTTAGTAGCTAGAATTTATATTTCAATCCATTCATTAATTAATCTCCAAGATTTGAGTTTGGGTGTTGTAAAAGGAGCACTCAAATTTCCCTCTTTCTAATGAAGGTATCTTTTTGTTAAGGTAAAAATCCATCACTTCCATTTATTTATTTGGTAATTTGATGATTTAAGATATCTAAAATGAGCTAAAACCACTATAACAAAGTTCCTAACATTGAGATGGAAATCCAACTTTCGAAAAAATTCTCATTAGATTTAAAGATCTAGAGATAGTAAAAAGGATTATATAAATACCTCATTTTTCAAGATAAATTAAGCCTAGGCTAAGGCCAACTCAAATGTTGAATGAAAAAACAATTTTTCAAACTATAGAACATGGTCACAAAGATTATGTGAAACTTAGTTGCATATAAATTCCCTATGAAAAATTGTTATCCCCACAACTAAATACTACTCTCAACCTTTCCCATAAAATTTAAACCTAAATATATCTTCTCTAACACTTTAAAATTATTAACCCTAAATTAAAAATATACCTATTTTATATATTTTTTTAGAATTATTAACCCTAAACTAAAATATACATATTTTATATAATCTTATTTTATTAAATTTAATGAAATTTAATGTCCACATATATAATTAAATATATTGACTATGACAAAATAAATCATTAAAGCTCCCTACATCGAAGACCCACCACTTCAACCTTTCAATGATATTTCAAGTGAAGACAATGTTTAGCAAGGTGCAATTATGGAACTTTTAAGAAAAGAAGGGTCGAATCACGTTTAAATCATTCACCGTCATGAGAAAGGAAAACTCCAAATCACACACATACACAATTCTTTACCACTGGCCAATGTAAGATTAAGAATGTTCATATCGAGAAAATTGGATTACATTTATTTATTCATTTATTTTGATGTTGGAGTTTAAAGCAAATTCTAAAATATTTGTTAAATAATTTTTTTTTTAATAAAGTTGTTTTTGGTTTATTAGTTTGCTTATAAATTGGTGAAATTAATTTATTGTTTGAAAATTTGCAATTCAGGAATATCCCAGTAATAATTAAAATCATTTGGTTGGTATTGGATCTATTTTGGATTACATTAGTTCATATTGATGTAACCACGAAATTGGTATTTGATTATTTTTTTTCCACTATAAAATATTTTAATAAACACTCAGAAACTAAAAATTATAATCTAATTATTACTAAAATATATTTTCAATAAATAAATAAATATTAAAGGAGTGACAAGAAGGGAGGAATTTTTATTTTATTTTGAAGGAATAATAATTGATAAGTATGTATAGGGACTTGACATCAAGACCAACAACCAAGAAAAAGTTTATAGCTTGTATATGAGACTCCTTCTAGTCATTAAGAGGGAAATTAAAAACATCACAATTATGGGTGACTTATATCTAATTATTAGACACCTAAGAAACCCTTCCTTTGCCCAAGAAAATCACCTAAGCCAAACTCTCCTTCGTCTTCAAAGCATTCATCCTTCTTTTGAAAGTTCACAAGCCTGGCACATACTCCGAAACCTTAATTTAGATGTAGACCTGATGGAAAAAAAAACAGGTTGATTACCTAAAGAAAATTTGGAACTAAATAGATTCTCTAGTCTTGACCCTATTCCCTAACCCTTCCAAATGATTAGCCCCTTCATGCGCCCCCGCCATATACCCCCTTATCCTTGGCACATATGGAATATTTTTGCTACCCCTGTCGCGCTTTGTCACTCCCCAACCTTCTATAGCTTGATATATCATCGTCCTTATTCACTCGTCAGTGTGATGACACACCTTTCCACTCTCCTATCGTGCGGCCTCCATTATCCCCACCACGTGAAGTTTTTTGGGCCAAGTCTACAATTAGGCATAGGAGTATTCATGTCAGTTTCAAGGTTCAAGGTTCATTGCAGGTATGTGAAGTTGGTTTCCATGTGAGCCCTCTCTCCCTGCGTGTTACATTTACTCCTCATGGCCCAGATTAAACAACCGAACTGCTCAATCTCTCATCTACAAATAATGGTCCCTCTCTATCCAATCAGAGAAATGATGATGTCATATTGGGATACTAGTGGCTCGGGCTTGTATCAGAGAGCCACTATTATAAATTGCAGATGAGTTCTCTAACTCCTCTCATTTTGCTTGTGATTTGCATTCCGAGTTGGATTGGGTTTTTTCCACCTACTAAGAAGAATACATAAACCTCTCTAGGGTGTGGGATTGTAGTCAATATTTGGGACTGGGTCTATTTCCTCCCTTCTGGTCAATGCTCCAACTTGCCCCTATGGGCACAGTGGGGGTTAACTCAAGAAGAGCCTCACCGGTGCACCACCTATAGGTCTTGTCATTTGGTAACAAGAGATGATTCAGAAGTTCGTGAGAAGAGAACTGCATTGGTTGGGTGACGAAGAAGAGCCTTGTATGTTGTAGGTTGCCAACGAGTCCTTTTTTCTCCGGCTAAATTGAGTATGTGATGTGCCACGGATCTGAAGGATCAAAGCAGAGCTCTCGGACATAAAGGACTTGTTGTATTGTCGAGGAGGTGGTGGCTTACGAAAAGTGAGAGATTATTGATGCCAAAGTGTGATTTAAGCTTGAGATGAGATTAGAGCGTTGCTGCTGATTGAACTTCAACTCCATGTGTCACAGTCGAGATCCCCTCTAGAAGAACAAAGCAACACTTTTGATTGCAGAAAATTTTAGACTTTATTAAATACTTGATTGATCCTAATGCTTAGCTTCAATTTTATTGGTGAAAAGTTTCCTTCTGTATTTTTCCGTTGTCATTTTATTTTCTAGTCTATGCTAATAGAATCAGCTAAGAGTATTGTGTCGATTTATTATCTTTTTATAGTGATCGTGAACAACTAGACTTAGTTAATCAGTGTTTGAAATAAAAATTAAAACCTTTAACAAATTCTAATTAATTATTACTTTCTTTCATGTTGGTTTAGAGTATTATAACAAATACTCATTTATTATTATGTATATAATATATTTGTATCAATAAATATTTTCTTTCATAAAATATTACCATCTTACATTTATATTTATTAAACAAATTTTATATATTTAAACCATTGTACAACATAAAACACCTCATTTTATATTTTTCCATTAATTATATTTAAATAACAACGTTAAATAGATTACCCTTTTTTCATCTTACTTCTATCTTTAGAACAAATTAATTTTATATTCATTTAAATTTAAATTTAAAGTGCGAATCTAAATATTTTTAAATTTGTTAATATGCTTGAAAGTGCAAATTCCAATATTTATTAAATAATATAATTTTTTAAATTAAATTTTATAATTATTCTTATTAGTTTACACACAAATTTATAAATAATATTAATTACAATTGATTTATAAATATTAGATTTAAAAAAAAAAAATAGCAAAGATATATATTTTTATATTTAAAATATATAGAAATTGTAATTGCATAATTTAAGTTTTCTAGGTTATGGTTTTTTTTTTCATTGCAAGGCGATACAAATTTCAACAGTATTTTTTTTTGTTTAAATGTTTTTAAATGTATAAATAAATTGAGTGTTTTTAAAAATAATTTAAATGTATAAATAGATGTGATGACTTTAAAAATCCATATTATAAATTTTATAAACTACATAGATTAAATATGCAATTCCATCTTGGATTATATACATTGTATAATTCAAACATGTAATCTTAAGTAATTCTTATCAAATTTAAGGTAAAATTGACTATATATATATATATATATCAAAATGCACAAAAATTAAACTATATCGATTATAATCCCATTAATAGTAAATTGTTTTAATTGAAACGAGAATTTTTGTCTACCACTATTACATCAAAATATCAAATAGATTACATAATTTTTGCCTTTAAAAACCTATGAGATAGATTGTATAGACAACATAGGTCAAATATGCAATTCCAATTTAGATTTTAGGAAGTGCATAATTCAAAACACAATTCTAAGCAATTCCTATAAGATTATGGTACACAATTCTAAGTAATTCCTATAAGATTTAGGGTAAAACTAACCCCATATATATCAAAATGCACAAGAATTAAGTTATACTAATTATAATTTCCTTGAAAATAATTTTTTTTAATTGAAACGAGAATTTTTTCTTACCATTATTACATCAAATATAATTATTTCATAAATGTCAAGAATGGGCTAGTCACAATAGATATAATTGTTTCATAAATGCCACATCAATCACTATATGTCTTCGAAGACTTGAACCTAAGCAGTTAGGAAACAAATTGTTCACCAAACCACTAGAGCTAAAATCCTTTGAGTCTTTTAAAATATTTGTGTACAAAAAAAATTGAAAATTTATATTTATATTGCTTTAATTAATATAAAATATTAATATATAATTTATATTTATATTATTGTGCTAAACTAAATTAAATTTTAGAAAGACAGGTTTATAGTTAATGAAGACTTATGGAGAATTGTGTGTTGTGATCATATGTTTGTTTGATGTTTCGGGGTAACCCTTCAGCCATCTTTAGGGGCTTGAAGCTTACTATTGATGTGAAGAGTGTTAGACCCCTATAAATAGACTATGGCTTTAAAGTATAACCCTTAGAGGTGGAGAGGAGGGTAAATAAAATAGATAGGAAGGAATCGATGATTAAAACTTATTTTAATTAGGTGGAGAAGCGGGTAAATAAACTAGATAGGAAGGAATCGATGATTTAATCTTATTTTAATTAAATTAAAATCAAATTTAATCATCGATTCCTTCCTATCTAGTTTATTTACCCTCATCCATACCTATAAGGGTTATACTTTAACGCCATCATCTATTTATTGGGTATAACACTCTTCACATCATGAGTAAGCTTCAAGCCCCTAAAGACGGATGAAGGGTTCACCCGAAACATTGGGCAAACATATGATTGCTACACACAATTCTCCAGAAGTCTTCATCAAAAACAACTTATTGACTGTGGAAATATCCATGCTAAAAGACAAATTTAATTTTAATTTTTTAATAAATTTAATAAATTAAAGTTAAAATAAAATTACCGTAATTTTTTTAATATGAAAATACAATATAATTAATTTGTAATATTTAAAAATAATTTATTTCATTAAAATAGATAAAAGATATTTTTTTTTTAAACCTATGAAATCTATCTTTAACCTCGAACATAATATCATGACGTGTTCCCATGTTTAAGACTAGCACAACCATAAACATCTATAAGCATCAATTTGTGACAAAAATCAAAACACTTACCCCTCAATACATCACACGATATTACCTATATTAAAAAGATAAAATAAAATAAAATAAATAAAGTAATTCAATTATAAAATTATTCTAAATTATTATTATAGTTATTAATTATAATAAATTAATATATCAATTAAACATATATACATTTTTAAAAACATGCAACAATGTTCTTAAATATGGAGATTCACCCCATTCCTATGGAAATTTTTAGCTTCTTAATAGTTTGTGTTACAATAAAATGGGCCAATACCATGGCTTATCAATACCACATACCCAATATGACACATGTTGATATGACATTTTCTTTAATTAATTAATTTGAAATAAATAAATTAAAAGAGCATTACTAACTTGTAGATAGATCTTAACCCTTTATCTATGAATACTACTCTGAATATTTCGACATATTTCATAGGTTAAATCTCTACCATCCACTTAATAATTACTAATAATTAAATAAAAAATGTGGAAGGTCTATTTTCAAGTAGACATGCATGTCGGCATAATAAGGTATGAGGCCTAAAACATGTATGGGGATTCAACTCTTGTCTAGAATATAAAATATTTGACTTCTACACTTGGAGCAAGTCTTTATTGACAACACGTAGTGGCGGAAGGAGTTGGGGATTGATTTTTCACCATGCATATTAATGGGAATATATTTGTGCATTGGCCCTAGGAACAACTCTCAATAACCAAGCATAAGCCTATGCACTTTTACAAGGTCTCCACTTTGAAAAAAAGAGATGTATCAAGTAATCACTATCATGGTAGAATCAGTAATCCTTATAAACCTTTTTATCAATAACTCAATTTTGCCATATTTCAAGCTTAAAACTATCATCAAAGGGATCTATAAAGCTCTTGAAAGGTTCAAAACCAAAGTATTTTTCCATGTTCATCGTTTTAGTAACTAGAAGGTCCATTTCCTTGCTAATGAGGGGGCCTCATAGAAAAAGGAGTGTTCAAGTGTGGGAAGGAGATCTTGCTTACCCCTATCCCCTCAACTCTTCATGAATAATTACATTCGTAAGGCCCAAGCCATTCTGGGTATAATGTGCAAGGATCAAGGGGTGGACCAACCCCTACTTGGATATGAGTTTAAGCTTCAACTAGAAGGAGGCAATCCTATTATTGTACATATTCATGGATCAATGTTTCAAGGCATGCTTCAAGGACTCAAGGAAATCGTTAAAACCATGCATGAAAACATCAAAAAGATGGGGAAAAACTAGTACTTGAATGTTGTTTCCTCCACCACTACGTTGGAGGCTTTTATTGAGCTGCAAGTGAGCATTATCAGAATGGAGGATAAGTCGGTGCAACTCATATGGATGATGGACGAACTAAACCGCAAGGCCAATCAAGACGCGACTAACTCTGGTGGAATATGTTTCCATTGCTTGGAATGTATAAGAACTTTCAAATGGTTAGTCTCTCAGTCTCAAGATCCTTCACCTGTTTACCGTGATCCCATTATTGTATGTTGGAGGAATCATACTTGTAATTAATTATGTATTTTGTCGTTGATATGTATTGCACTTGATTCCATTTTGATATATTCACCTTTACATGGTATATAAATGAACAAAATTTGTATATTTTGTCTATATTGGTTTGGAAACATGGTTTTAAATCTTTAAAATAGTTTTTTTCATTAAAAATTAATTATTTCATGTATTTTTTTAAAGATCGATTCATTGCGATCTAACCATTCTGGTTTTTCTAGTTCCGATTCAAAAACTGGTTTGATAGGTGGATTGGTCTAGTTACCGATTCCGGTTTTGAATACTATGGAAAAAAATATACTTGATGATAAGATCAAATGGTGCTTGAGAAGAGGTCAAATCCCTCATATATATAGTTATCAATAGGTTGAATGTCTTCCATTGAGGACTAGGTTGAATTAATGACTTGAGGGTTGACTTGGACATGTTGTGGAGTCAAAAACAAATTTCAAAAATTTAAATTTTTCTTTTGACAAGGTCATGAATAACATGCCTTGTATTTTTATTTTGACAATTACGTGAATAATAAAAATTTTATTTTGAGCTTGAAGGCCATGATTTACATAAACAAGTACATCAATGATCATAATTATGAATATCTACCATAGCAAAAAATTCAACAGATAATTTATTTTGCAATGGCTATACAACTTTTCCCCCCAACAAATATTTCATATAATATAATATATTTCCAATTCGAGTTTAAAAAAAAAAAACCTTTATTAACAATACCTATTCATTAATGTTCATATTTTTTTTTTGTAAGTTGAGTAGGACCACTTTTTTCATTCATTTTATAAAGGGAATATTACATTATATAATCTCTTCTTAGGCCTCAACCTGCCCTGCTGGGAAACCAAATCTGTTGGCCATCAGAAGGAATTGTATGACATCCAAAAACAAAATACTTTTAGTCTAGCTCTCTGAGGAATCAATAGGCGTCGAGTATTTAGCACTAAACCTGGGCATCTTCGTTTGTTGTGGGTTCTTCAAGAGCTTCTCAATTATGCTAAATTGGGTGTTATGTCGATGAACCTGAAATTGAAGTAACTAAAAATCCCTCTGGATTTCCTTGATTTTTGGGTCCACTTGCATAAACGCAATAGTGTGAATGATGGATTTTTCCACCAAGTGTTTCTTTCACCAGTATAAATGTAAATTTTGTTGGTATTGAGCTACTCTGCCTCTAGTGTTGCCCGGATCAGGCATTATCATTTCTCCTTCCAGATTTATTTCCTCCTCGTCAGCTTGACAAGTGAGAGCTTCCTCCCATTTAGCAATAACCTTCCTCACTTGGGTAGGTATTTCTTGTATATACATGAGGGTTGCTTTTGCAATATGGTCAGCCTGGGGCTTATGCCCAAACCGTCTAGGAGCCCACTTGGATGATTCTCCTTTATCCATATGTTGGCCTCTTTTCCAAGTATGTCTTTTGTTCATCCCTCTTGCCTCCTCTTTCACTGCCTTTGCCAGCGCCATATGATATTGCCTAACAGAAGAGGGGGGCGCGACAAATCGAGGGGCCTTAATTTTTCCACTTGAGGTCTTGCTTTTCCTTCGAGAGGTTGTCGCAAAGGTAGAGCAAGGTTTCATAGAACACAGAGTTAGAAATTTATTGCAGTGCTTCTACAATTGACAGACCTGACTCGCCATGTGTACTCTGAATAAAACCCATCTTCCTTATCCCCCATACCATGCAGAGGTCTCTCAGAGTGGTCACAATATACCCTGTCGGCTATGTCTCAGACCCTGTTATTCCTACATATGAATAACCTCTTCCCTTAAATGTGCCATACAACTAACTATCAAAATCACCACCCCTGGAATCCAGACGACCAGTCGAATTCCTGTTTTCAAATCTTCTCTCCAGAATTCGAATGGCCAGACTGGGCTTGTCCTATTCATCCAAACCCTCTAACCTCATACCCATGTCCCCATCCCCCATTTTCACAGCATAATCCCGAACAAAATTGAAATCAACTGACATCTACACTGATTCCTCCCTCTGGTATCCTCAGACACCCAACCATGCAGCCAAAAAATGCTTCTCATTTCAATCACCCTATTACCAACATTTAGCATGCATACCTTAACTTGATTCATATACGGGGGAGTTTCAGTAATACAGAAGTTTACACACCCTTGAGCCTCGAAGCAATGTCACAGGATGTGAACGTCTGGTTCAACCCCTCCAGCCTCTGTCGCACACAGCTTCACCACCCTCCTCACTATGCATGCAAGGAACCAAACATACCGAATAAAACCCATGCAGCTCATCCCACATGTTTAATCCTTCTTCCTCAGGTGAAGTCATCCTTGACAGGAGCAACCCCCCCCCCACGCCCCCCATCTCACGCGGCCTTCCTCGACATTGATACTCTGCCACTTGCTCTCAGCTAGGCTGATATGCCCGTCATACTCTCTTACCTTAACTACCTTCATCATTCCTCAATTCGATTTTTGCCCTCGCCACACCCCGATCGGGAGCATTAAGATTCATCTTGATTCTTCATCTTAAATTTATTAATTTTAAATATTAAAAATATATGTGTGTGTGTGTGTGTCTATATATATATATATATATATATATATATATATATATATATATATATATATATATATATCAGTGACAGCTCAATTGGCGATCGTCATGAAAAGAAAGTGTTATGTGCTAGGAGGTTCGAGCTTCAAATCCCCTAATTTACCTATGTTTGTGGAAGGGGCATATGTAAGCACCTAGAGGTGTAGTGGTAATGGTCATAATCAGTCCTATATCACACAAGTATGAAACCGGCTCAATTATCAATTCCTCCAATTTATAAAATAAAAATAAATCTAAACCACAAATTTTTTTATTTAAAGGAAATTAATTTATAATAAAGCTATATTAATTTATTTTAATATTATGAGAATTAGTAGTGAATAATTTTCCTTTTCGCCTTATAAAAATTAAATGCTAATTTATAATTTCCTTTTATAAATTATTATATACCATGGATGAAACATGAATGCTAAACATCTAATCCACATACATTATAGAGTACATTTTGATTCTTCACTTATAATGATCTAAGAAACATTATTGATCAACTATTAAAGAGCTATTTTTTTCTATCATTTCTGGATTACTCTCATTGAGATTTTTGTAGTCGAAGTTTCAAGCCATCAAGTGTGGTTCATTCTCGGGACAGAGAAATGAAATATGATCAATCATTGAGATATGTGGGGAACTAGTCGTTAGGTTAGTTGATAGTTACAAGGTCAAATACAAAAAAACAAAAATCAAACACCCATAATAAATCAAAAGGTAAAAAATGTTAATAATAAAACTTAATAAATAATTAATAAATAATAAGAAATAAGAAAATGAAATATATTAAAATAAACTAAGAAAAAATAATTCTAATTTGGGGAGGCAGGAGCGGGAGGGGTGATTTCCAACCCCGATGGAATAATTGAAACAACGTATGCATGGGGCTTGGGGAAGGCAGTGAATAATCAAGTTGAAGTATTAACACTCTAGCAAGGTCTCAAGATAGATTTAACCAAATGTATATGCCAATTGAGCATTGTTGGAGATTCAATGATCACCATTCACAAATGCTTCAAGATAAGGGAACAAACATACTCAGATACATCCCCTATGTTCCTACGGAAAGGGATTCTTCTAAGTCAGCTTGAGGATTATAATGTTTTCCATGTGAAACGAGAAAATAACTGGGAGGAAAACTCTCATGCCAATAGAGGCATGGTTTTAGAACAAGGGGTGTCCTTAGACAAAATGAACATCTAAATATTCCATGTTCCATGAACGTCCATATAAAATATAAGACAAAGGGAACAAACAGGAATAAATGATGTTCTAAAGGAGATCGAACATGCCATTCGAAGTATCATTTTGAAGTGCATTAGGAGCCTCTCAGGAACCAGAATAGGAAACTGGGATGTATCGATAACAGATGGACTAATATGGAATTAAAGGCCATGACTATGGCCAAGTGGAAGACCTTAAGATTAGTATTAAATGTCAAGACTGGGAAGGCAAGCTTAGTACTATACCCTAGTTGTGAAGAGTGGTAGAAGTTCAATCGATAAGCAATTTGGTAGTGGAAAATATGACAGATTGTGCCGAGTATGATCTGTAACCAAGGAAGATCATTCAATGTGAAAGGATAGGAACTCTATTCGAAAAATATTCGAGCATAATATTAAGTTGATGCATGAAGTAGTTAATGCTAATATTCCTTCGTGTTCAGGGGAAGATAGCGCTAGAAATGGTGTCTTCCAACATCAATGGCAGTGGAGATAATGTGGAGCAAAGGAACCAGGACACAGGAGATATTGTAGCCATGGTTGAAAAATTAGTGAAATGGGTAGTGTAGGATGTAAACGATCATCTTGCGGTAGTATTGAATCACCTTTTAATCATTGAAAAATACCTGGAGTTGCTGCAAAAAACATTAGAGCACTTGAACACCAAGCTGATAAATTTACACTTCAAGGTTGACAACATCAAGTTCAATGTGGAATCTGCGACAATAGGTGTGATTAAGGAAGTTTTCGAGATTGGAGAATGTCACCTCCTAGAATTCAGACAGTTGGGCAAGAAGGACAACTGCACTCCAAGCTGCAAAGGAGCATGGATCCTGGCCGCCATGAAGATTCGGTCCACAAGGACCACCCTTTGGAAAAAATGGAAGGCACCGGGTAGATTTTTTTATTTTTTTGTATATAGTTATATGATATGTCGTTTTGTGAAAATTTGTGCGACCTTTTTATGAAGTTATAATTTAAATGTTGTATGCAGAATAGTAGAAAATAAGTTGGGTAGCAATAGGCTCTATGCTGAAATCACTCTGGAAATCTGTGAAGCAAAGAAAACTTTGAATGTAAGGGACCTCGCTCGTTTCCACTGTTGATATATAAAAGCTACCCGTTTCTTTTAGAAAAAAAAAAAAGATAAAATAATTCTAATTAAACCAACCTAGATCAGTCTCAACTCTTGATCTATCGAGCCCCGAGAGGGATCAAATCTATTTTCACTCTAAAAGAGGTTTTCATATCAAGATATTTGATCCCTCTCAGTGCTTGATAGATCTAGAGATGATAATGATCTAGGCTAGTTTAATTTCCCCCTTTAAACAAAGACTATATTCCACATGAATACCATGGGTTCTCAATATCATGGGCCATTTTTATTTTATTATTATTTTATTTTATTTTGACTAGGTTAAAATATTTACATTATATTAATCTTTTAATTTAATTTGTTTTTTCTTTTATATAAATTTTTTTATTTTATGTAATTTGACTTAGTCAAAATAGTAAACATTACATTACAAAATCTCTCTCATATTTGGCTAGAGAGCACATAGATAGATCGAATATTTATGCATTTTAATATATTCACATCTCAAAAGATTTGATCATTCTCGGTTGTTTGGTAGATCAGGAGTTAATATGGATCTAGGCTAGTTTAATTTCTCATTTTGAATAGTTTATATTATACATGAATACCATGGGAAATACCATAGGTTCTCATAAACCTGAAGCTCAAAAACAACTGGTAGCTTGACCAAAGTCAAGTTTACCTTAACTGCCCAACAAAAATTAATTAAAAGTAATAATAACGTAGGTGTGGATTCGGGTGACGGTACAGTTGCTGGGATACCCCTGAAAAAATAAAATGGTGAAAGTGTAGAAAGGTAGGGGAAATGTAGAGAAGAGCAGCCAAGCTGGGAAGTCAGAAAAAGTCAAAGGTAAAGAGAAGGCGGGAACAAGCAAGCTGACTCAGAGGAAGTGAGGCAAGAAATCTGACAAGGAGAACCTGCAGAATCTATTGCATGCTTGTGCTTTTGGGACGCCTGCTCAAGTAAAAGGTTTGATATCAGGTTGGGAGCGTGACCTCAATACTAAAGTTGAGGATGACATTCCAGACAATGAAATGGAGCCCATGGTGACAGATCCGAGAAACACAAGAGGATGATTGACCCTATTTAAACAGGAAATCCACCTCTACTAGACTATGAAGTGTATAATGGCAAAGACCAATGTGAAAATCCAGGAGGCAAGAGGAGACCCAAAGGCAGCCTTGACTTTGGTTGATATGCATAGAGACATCCAGGCAATAAAACTATAGGGACATCACCAAAAAGTGTCTTAGACGCATTAAACATCAGCGCCAAAACTTGCATCGAGTAGACATTCCCGGATCAAGTGAAAAATATTTGGAACCCATTGATTCATCAGATGGGTAGTCACAGAAGTTCAGATTTTTGTTGAATTGTGAATTGGGTGGCTAGAATTTATGTTTTTAATAGCATGTTAAAATATATATTAGACAATATACCTTATAAGGCATTTAGAGGCAAGATTAAGCTATTTCAATTTTGTTTGGCTTTTAACTCGTTGAGGTGGCCAACAAACCTAGTTTCCTATGGGCTGGTTGAGGCTACCAAGTATTGAATTTAATGATGTAACCTGTTGTTTTTGTTAAAATGAATGAATACAGAGGTACTACTAAACTTACAAAAAGAAAACATAAGTTATTTTTATTTATATTTCCAATTTACCTTAACTACCCAACAAAAATTGATAAAAAAAAAATAACGTAGAATTTTTATTTTAATCTAAGGTTATTTTTATTTTATTTTATTTTGACTAAGTCAAAATGTTTACATAACATAACAGGACAAGAAAACATCTATTACATATATAATTTTAATTTAATTATTAGTAATTGTTGGGTGGATGAAGAGCCTATTGACACAATAAGAAAAAGTATTATTATTAGTATTATCATTATATGGCGTAGTCCAACTTTAGACGAAACATCTGCAATACAATTTCAAGATTTTTTGTGATTTAAAATACAGCTTGAATGCATAAATGTATTCAACACCTTGAAAAACTCATATGGCACTCGAATTATGCAGATTACACAATTTAAACTCCAATTTTTTAAAAATCTCTGTCAATTTTTTTATATTCTTTATAGTTAATAACTTGTTATGAAAAATAAATAATAATACCATAAAAATGTAAAATATCATTAATGAATAGTATAAAGAATAAAATAAATTAGGAATTTGGCTTCTATGATCCATAAAATGTATATAAAAATTTTCAACGATAATCACATATGAGCATATTTTGTTAACGCATTTCAAACCAGCTATTGTGGTTCATCATCAAGACAAGATGAGGAATCTGATCTAGGAACCAGCTTAAATAGATAAAGAGATGCTCCAACTAGTCGTTGCAAATAACGGCTAGTTTGACTAAATAAGGAAAATAAGAAATTTAATTAATTTAATTTAATATTGAATTGATTAATAACTATATATTATATAATTTTAATATATTTATATGATATATATGTTGCAATTTAATAATATAATTTTAATATATATACTAAATCCTAATTTAATTTGTCAATTCAATACATTATTTATAGAGAATAGTTTTAAATATTATAATTAATGAGAATTATAGAATGAATTAATTTTAATCTGTTAAAAAAAAATCTCCAAAGGTGAAAGATGGTGAAGACAAGAGGAAGAGGAAGGGGCGGGCGGGGGCGTGTTAAGCAGATGAGAAAGGACATGAGGGAAAATCGGGAGGGAATAAAAAACGCCAACTAAGAGTGAAGGGCAGGAATCCAGCATCTGCTAACACTCCACCCATCATCCCTGTTAAGGTCAACTGGTCTTTTTTAGATTTCTAAGGCTTCACTTAACTTATGGTGGTGGAAATGGTCAATCCTCGCAATAACCTTAGCATCTTCAATGAAAATGTGATGCTTTGTCTTTTCAGCATGCTTTGTTAAGGTAGAGGAGCGTGATCTACTATGTTTAAGGTCAGTGACATTCTCATGAATTCTTTGATTAATCGATCAACCAGTTTCACCGATGTAAGGCGTCCCACAGGAGCACGGAATCAAGTCAACACCCTTACCATCCTTAAGGAAAATTGGCTCCTTTACTAATCTAAGCGAACTTTGAATGGTGCGGAGGGGCTTGAAGGTTGAGGAAATATTATGTCTCTCAAGGATCCTTGTGATTCTATCATTAGTACCTTGAATAAACGAAAGGTGAACTCCAGATAACAAATCACTAGGATATTTTTTATTCATCGTACCTTTTTCTGATTTTTGAAAAGCTCTAAGACATTTGTTAAACACACACATGGTGGATGAGAAGGTAAACACACACATAGGAAAGATAGGCGTGAGTTATTTTACTATTAACCATAGATGTGTTTTTATAGTACATTAGGTGTGACCCTTGGATTCCGCATTCCAAGGTCACTTGGACTCCTTTTTTACTGTTCAGCTTCCACACCTACCCGTTGAGGAGTAGGTGTCCAACATTCCCCCCCCTTAATCCGAAGGGGTATGTGTGAGTCCAAGAAGAGAGTTGTAATACAAATCTGCAAAGTATGCATGGCAGCACTTAGGCTGAATCATCTCTCTAAAATGTTGGCATAAAGAGGTGGTTTAAGGATGACCACCAACACTGGAACGCAACGCTTATTGCAGTTCCCAAAACTCTTCCAAATCTGGCAAGAAGATAAGGGCTTCTGCTAGAGGAAGTGTCCCTCATATTTGAAGAGGGAGACCTTTAACCTAGAAGAAGGGAGGTCTACAACCTGTGATGGTTTAAGGATGACCACAAACACTGTAATGCTTAATGCATTTCTCGGAACTCTACCAAAGCTGGCAAGAAGTTGAAGTCTTCTACTAGAGGAAGTGCTCTAAATTCTTTGAAGAGGAAGAATATGAACCTTGCATAGATGGTTTAAGGCTATCCACCAACCAAATGCATGCTCATGGGCATTCGTGTCTCTAGCTACAACTCTGAATCAGGAATGAGAGATTGTGGCTCAGGCTCGCTTGAACTGTTGTGTCTCTGGCTACAACTCTGAATATGGAATGATAGATTATGGCTTAGGCTCGCTTGATGTGGCTTCGAAGCTTGTAGATGACCACCATATCCCCCCCTGTCAAGTATAAGGTGAGATGATGGTGAAAACTCAACTACAAGATTGTTCAATATTCGATAACAAGTTCTGACATGTGACTTAAAAATCTTCTTGGCTATTGATGCCCATTTCCAAGAAGCGATCCATCCAAGATAAATCTTTTTTCTTGCAAGAGGCTTGTTCCTAAATCATCTGTGTGAAGAATAGGTGTGCCAACCACAGTGCTTGTGTGGGTGAAGATCAAAACAGTGAACTTTCATATGGCCAACTCGATCACAGTGTTGGCATTTTTCAATTTTTTGTTGCTGTTCTGGAAGAGGAGTAGGATCTGGAACAGATGAATGTGAATTGTCATAAAGGAATATGCCACTCTGAAATTTGATGGGCTTGGAGTAGTCCGGAATATGAAAGGACAATTCCTTGTCATATCCAAGACCTATTCTGTGCTTGTTATGGACAAGCTCTTCCCAAGGCCTGATGATGATCTTGGGAAGTGCAGACTGAATTGTTGCATCTGCATGTAAATCTACTCTTGTACAAGGAACTGAATGTGAATTGACTGCAACTTTATATTCTTGTTGTTGATGGGAGTCCCTCTCAATTTTCTGAATAGAAACAGGTTCAGAATGATGACTCCACTGTTGTAATTCTTCTTGCTGAATTGAGATTCTAGCTGCAAAAACGCAATCTTGTCCTGTGCATGATGTAGGCAAGTCTGAATGTCAAAGAGAGTGTCTTTACTGATTCGGATTGTGTCATCAACAGTAGATTTTATCAAAGTTTCCAATGATTGTAATACTTCATAAAATTTGGCCATTTTCCAAACAACTCAAGCTCAAGAAATAAACGGTGTCGGCTTCAACCAATAATTCACCTGTTTACAATGCCTTTCAAAAGAAAACAAGTGACTTCAGACACCTTTTAATCTTTCTTGAACTTCCAACTATGGAATTCCCAAAGGACAAACTCTGCTACTCAAATTATGGAGGACCCAACTCAGAAAATAGAACTGATTTAGACTTTTAGCAAAGGGATTGTAAACAAATGGTTCCAAATTATTTCTCTTTTAAAGGAGAATTCTTGTGGAAATCATATACAAAAAGAATATCGAAAACTGAGATATTCAAGAACTAACAAAACTAGTGGTGCAAATATGAACTTTAAACGTCTGAGACTGGTAACTGAACTTTCTGATGTGGGTGCCAAAAGGGAGGTTGTTCTTCCAACATTTCTTCAAGAGGAGCGTGGCTCTTTCAAAAACTTTTGCCAACTGGTGGGGCCTATTAATATAACAAAATTCAAATATCGGTATGATGTTGGTAAAGACAAAGCGCTTGTTTTATATAGTGTTGGTGTTCATAAGGCTGAGGATCTGACAGCAATGAGGGGTCGCCTGGAATATTCTGATCTGAGGACATTAGATCTGACAGACAATGACTTGGCTAAAGATCATTTGCGGCATCTAATGGGTAGGCATTCAAACTTGAAAAATGAATTTCTTTACAGATTCATGTTTCCTGAGAGGCCAGGTGCATTGATGAAATTTCTAGATGCATTCAGTCCTTGCTGGAACATAAGTCTATTTCATTACCATGCATAGGGTGAAATGGGTGAAATTGTACTGGTTGGCATACAAGTTCCAAAAGAGGATGAAGAACAATTTATAGAACAAGCAGAAGCTCTTGGTTATGAATACAAAGATGAAAGGCAGAATAAGGCTTATTACCTTCTGATGCATTAAGACAATATAGAAATTTATTTTTGAGTTTTACCATTCTAAAAGTACTCTGCAAAGGACCATTATGTGCACTGAGAGGGATTGGTGGCAGCGTGGGGAGGTCGAGAGGGAGGCGAGCGGAGGAGGTGAGGTAGCGTGGTAGTGTGGGCGATGGCCGAGAGGGAGGCCAAGGAGTTGCAGGTGCGGGAGGCTACGGTGGATGACGTGTGGGAGGAGCACATACAACATTTGGGAGGAGCACGGTGGGAAGCGCGTGGGAGCACTGAGTAGTATGGAAGTTGGCTACGAGATGTCGAGGGACGAGGTGAGAGTGAACAGCGTGGAGTGGAGCAGAGATCCAAGGGGTGGCGACGTGAATGGAAAGTAGAGGGACCAGAGTGTGAGGTAGCAAGAGTTGAGGCTTGTGGAATGTGGAGGAGGCAGGTGTGATAAAGCAATAGCCACGGGGAAAACACACAACATTCACGTTTTCACTTCAATGCCCATCACAACGCATAACAATAGAACACCTTCACATGGAATGTAGCACAAAATATTGCAGAGAATATGGTAGAAAAACTCATTTATGTTTTCAGGCTAATACTGACAAAGTTGCAGCACTATGTATAGGCAGATTGTTCAACCTACGCCAAGGGAGGAGAGGAATCCAAGGGCGGTGAATATAGAGCTGCCAACGTGACGGAGGAAGGTGAGTTCACTGGAACAAAGTCATTAAAATCGACATACCATATTCAAATGCCAGATTGACAACAAACAGTCTTGTACCTCCAGTTCAACAAATTTGATGGAAATTTGAGATCATTCAAAAAATCTTCAACTCCGCTATCATTTCTGGAACAAGTCCAGTAATTCACACTCGATGCCTTTGGCCTCTTCCAATCCGACCCCAAGCACTGTGTCGATTTTCCTCTTCATTTCAATCTTTCTGTCACTCTACAGGATTTTCAAGCTAGAGTTATATATGTTGGCTATATTTTTGGCTATAATTTTTAATGTCCTTCGCCTCGCTGCCGCTGGGGCCAATGTTGTGGTCAACTACCTCAACAATGCAAACAAAGCAGAACAGATCGCCTCTGATATCAACTCATCCCGTGGTCACATGGCGGCCATTGTCGTCAGATTCGATGTCTCAAGCTCTAGGGATGTGGCCCGTCTGTTCGACAAGGTGGAGGAAATTTTCAGTGGAGTTAAAATAGTAGTCAATAATGCAGGGATCATTGAATCTACATGTGCAACAATAGTGGAGACCATCCCAGAGGCGTGGGATGCCACTTTCAGCACAGGAAGAATAGACTAGATGTGAACAAGCCACACAAAAAAAACATTTTTGCACAGGAGAATAGACCAAGAGGTGTGGTTTTTCATTTCGTTATTTGGAACTGTACATAGAAAAAACTAGCTCAAATTTAGCTCAAAACTAACGGGGCTATTTCAAACAGAAGAGTGTAATGACAATGAAATTTCCAACGTTATTGTTGCAAGCAGGAAGAAAGGCGCGAAGAGATAGGTGGAGAATGGAAAATCCTTTACTGTGGACATAAAATGGTAGAGCCATTATTGAAAGGGCCTGAGATTCTAATGGAAAATAGGATCATATGATAGGTCTTTTCTCTTACAAATACTCAGAAAGGGACAAAACCAACAAGGAGGAGAGTGCAAGTTCACAACATGCAGAAAAAGGCCGATGTAAAATTTTCAGGTGTGTTAGGTTGGAAGAGAATTAGAATACAGTACATGACCTATAACACTACAAAAATTTGGCACAAACAATTTTACCAGAGACCAGGCAAGGACAATTCTTCACAAATTTAGAGAGACACCCAAAATCATTGCACCAAAAACTAGTGGTTCAAACTTGAGTAGGGCAGGAAGGAACCTTCTCTGATACCATGTTAATCACACGCATGGTGGGTGAGAAGGTAAACACACACATAGGAAAGATAGGCGTGAGTTATTTTACTATTAACCATAGATGTGCTTTTATAGTACATTAGGTGTGACCCTTGGATTTCGCATTCCAAGGTCACTTGGACTCCTTTATGACTATTCGGCTTCCACACCTACCCGTTGAGGATTAGGTGTCCAACAACATTGAACCTTGCTATAACCGTTATTGTTGAAAACGTTTAGGAGAGGAGATTTTTATCCTTCAAGGTGGTGTTCATCTGAGATTCTTAAGGCTCTGGTATCTAGGGTGCTGAGAACCCCTACTTTCTGAGCAGGGAAATTATGAGAACCAGCATGCAGATATTCCTCAATGTGTGTCTTCTTTCTAAAGATTTGATGAGAGAAAGAACCATCCTCATTCCTAGAAATAAGAACATCTAAAGAAGGCAAGCTTCCATCCACTTCGATTTCCATGGTGAACATAATGGAGTCAGATTGATCGTTAAGATGCTGGAAGAAAAGGTCCAATTTTTCCTTGCCATGAGGCCAGACCACACAAGTGTCATCAACAAACCTTTTCCAAATTCTAGGTTGGAATAGGGTGGAGGAAAGGGCCCTGGAAAAGGTTAACCACAATGGGGGACATGGGGGATCCCATGGCCACACCACATGTTTACTCAAAGAATTCACCCTCAAAACTAAAGAAGGTCGAGGTGAGACAAATCTCAGCCAGATGAGTAGTATCACGATCGGTGATTCAATTGATGGCATCAATAGCTTCATTAATGGGAATGCAAGTGCATAATGAGACAACATCAAAACTTACAATCATTTCATCGGGATCCATTTTAATGCCTTTCAATTCTTTAATAAAGTAGGTTGAGTCTTTAACAAAGGAATCGATCTGTCCCACAAGAGGTTTAAGCTTTTTGGCTAAACATTTAGCCAGAAGATAAGTCAGACCACCAATGGTGTTGACAATGGGGCAAAGGGAGGCTCCTTCCTTATGAATCTTTGGAAGACCATAGATCCAAGGAGTGAGGAGGTTACTCTCAATGAGATTTACTTAGGGAGTCAACCATGCTACTAGATTTTATGGCCAGAGCAACTACTTTTGAAACTTTCTTAAGGGGAATTTTGTCCAATTTCTTATAGCTCCAACTATTATGAAGGTGATCTAACATCTTATTACGGTAATACTCTCTGATTAACATGATTGTAGCACCTCCCTTATCAGCCTTAAGAACAACAATGTCATGGTTATTGTTCAAGGATTTAAGAGCCTCAAACTCAAGTTTGATATTGATCCTAGTGATATGTTATCTAGAGTTAACCTTGCGTTTATTCAAGGTACTACTGATAGAATCGCAAGGATCCTTAAGCAACATAATATTTCCTCGACCTTCAAACCCCTCTGCACCATTCAAAGTTCGCTTAGATCAATAAAGGACCCGATTTTCCCTAAGGATGGTAAGGATGTTTACTTGATTTTGTGCTCCTGTGCGACGCCTTACATCGGTGAAACTAGTTGATCCATTAATCAAATAATTCATGAGTATGTCGCTGACATTAAACATAGTAGATCACTCTCCTTTTCCTTAGAAGAGCATGTTGAAAATACAAAGCATCACATTTGCATTTAAGGTGTTAAGGTTATTGCGAGGATTGACCATTTCCATCACCGTAAGTTAAGGGAAGACTTAGAAATCGAAAAAAGATTGGTTAACCTTAACAGGGATGATAGGTGGAGTGTTAGCAGATATTGGATTCCTGCACTTCACTCTTAGTTGGTGTTTTTTCTTCCCTCCCGGTTTACCCTCTTGTACTTTCTCTTCTGCGTAACCCACCCCCTCCCTTTCTCCTCCCCCTCTCCTCTTCCTCTTCCTCTTTTCCTCGCTCTTTTTCACCTTTAGAGTTTTTTTTTTAATAGATTAAAATTAATCCATTCTATAATTCTCATTAATTGTAATATTTAAAACTATTCTCTATAAATAATGTATTGAATTAACAAATTAATTAGGATTTAGATATATATTAAAATTATATTATTAAATTAGAAAAATATATAGCATATAAATATACTAAAATTATATAATATATAACTATTAATTAATTCAATTTTATATTAAATTAATTAAATTTCTTATTTTGGTTTTCTAGTCAAACTAGTTGTTATTTACAACGACTAGTTGGAGCGCCTCTATATCTATTTAAACTGGTTCCTAGATCAGATTTCTCATCTTGTCATGATAATGAACCACATTAGCTGATTCAAAACAAATCAACAAAATATACTCATGTGTGATTATCACGAAAAAATCTTATATACATAAAATAAATTGTAACACGTAATTTTAATAAATATAAAAATAAAAGAAATAAATCATATTATATATATATTTACATTTTTCAATACAGAAAATGAGAAGTTACATAATTAAAGTCTGCAATGACCCATGAACAAGGCCGACAAAATTGTGGTCTCACGAAGAACAAAGAAAGGCTTTTTCAAAACTCAAAAGAACTCAAATCATATAAAAAACCATCCATCGAAAGTTCTATAAATATTTTGTCCGAGCTGTTTTTATATATATATATATATATATATATATATATATATAACATAGAAATATTAAAGCGTTATTTTATGTGTTTATTTATTGGGAAAGGTTTGAACTTCTCAAAATTAATGAAGTCATTTAATTTTGTAATAATTGTTTTCTGTTTATTAGAATCGAGTGATATAAAGGACATTGAGCTTTTTGATAGAATTTTTAATAATTTAGATTAATTTTGATTGGTCAAATATTTATAATACTTTATTTGTCTAGAACTCAGATTATGATGGAATTTTGATTGTATTTAAAATTTTATTTTTCAAATTTGTTATTGAAAAGAGACTTATTTTATTATAAAATTAGTTCAACTATATAAATTAAATGACAATATATTTCACGTTTATATATATATATATATATATATATATATATATATATATATATATATATTCTACAAAAATGATAAGGATTTTCTATTAATTATGAGAGAAACTTTAAGTTTATGGAAGAGAGAATTCAAGTTTTACAATATTTTATTTTAAATTGTTATTAATTATAAAAAATTGATCAAAATCTGATTCATATTTTTAATAATTCCAATTCTATTGTTCCAAGATTTTTCGGGGTGTTGAATATATTTATGCATTTGAAATTGTATTTTAAATAACAAAAAAACTTGAAATTATATTGTCTTATTGTGGTGAATTCCAATGAAAAAGGTCATTTCCTCTATAAGTTAGAATATATATATATAGTCTAACTTATAGACAAAATGGCTTTTTGCACTACCATTTTTATGGTTAATTTTAATCAAAATTTGACAAAGATTTTTAAAAACTTGAGTTTAAATTGTTTAATCTACATAATTTGAGTGCTCCACCAATTTTTCAGGGTGTTGAATACATATATGCATTCAAAAATGTATTTTAAATAACAAAAAATCTTGAAATTGTATTGTTGGATTTCAGGTGAAAAAATGTTATTTCACCTATAAGTTAGACTACACTTAAAAAATTTAATAAAGAAGTTAAACATAAATACACACATAAATATACATGTATCAATATTTTTAATCATGGAGATTATTAACTTGTAAATAAGCTTTGTCACAATACCATGGACCAATACAATAGCTTACCAATGTCACATGTCCAAAAAACCTTAATTCATTATGCCAACAAGTACGTCCATTTTAGAATAGTGTTTTCAAAATTTTAGTTTAATTATCAATAATCATTAGGTGGCTGGTAGAGATTTAACCTCCATAGAATATTCAAGAATATTCTTAGTAGTTTACACAAGTCAAAGAGTGTGATTTATTTCCAAAGTAGTTATGCATTTATTCCCCTTTTAATTAAATTTATTAATTAAAAAAAAAAAGTTATGAAATAGATTATGTTTTTTTGGCCATGTGATGTTGATAAGTCATAATACTGTAACAAAACATATTTATAGATTCAAAATCTCCATAATAAAATGGAAGTGAATCTCCATAGTTAAGAATCATGTTACATTTTTATATATATATATATATATATATATATATATATATATATATATATATATATATTAATTATTTTAATCATTATTAATAATTATTATTATTTTTTCCACAGGGCCTTGGATAAACGGTGATCGGGTGCGATGTTAAGGCACTCTTTCAAGTGAATTCATCGGTTCAATTCTCTGCCCGTGATGTATTTGGACATGATGATGAAGATGTATTCCTACCCAAGTTAATATATATATATATATATATATATATAATACATCCCAAGTTAATATATATATATATATATAATATCGTTCTGGTTTGTTGGACGGAGCAATGGAAAGTGCATCAGCTAGGGTTCTTTGTGATGGCTCCCTCCGCAGCTCTGAGTCGGCCGCCCCCTCACGATATGAAAACTGGTGGCTTCTTGGCCCTAATCACAAGCTTCCCGCCATTGAATTACCTCCTCGTGCTTGCAGAGGTAAATGTTCTAAGTTTGTTGCAGACCCTTGCCTTTCTCGATATGGCTCCCGCTTGGGGTCTCGATTTTCCCCTACAATCATTATTTTCTGTTCGATCCCCTGCGATAAAGAGCAATGGACTATCCTCGGCTCTGAGGAGGTCGCGGTCGTAGTAGATCCTTTTCTTGTTTTTGCTTCACGCAGAGCTGCCAGAGTCGCCCTCATAGCTGGGAATGGGATTTCTGATGATGCCCAGTTTTGGGGTTTTTCTCCTCCCCATTGGGCCGCCGCCTTCCCTACTGTGGCTCGATCCTTGGTGGGCTTCGCTAATGGCTCTACCGCTTTTGAGATTTCCTATCTCAACAGCAGCTCCGGGGCCTGTTGCTGGAAGGAGTTTGCTACAAAACATGAGATCCATACAGGAAAAGCTTCAGTCTCTGCCTCCACAAATGGCCGGAAGCAGATTTGTCTCACGAACCAGTCAGAACTTCCAGCAGAAGCACCTGCTTTTCAGATACAAATCACACTCCTCTCTGGAAAAACGATGATGCAATGGGTGTGGGCTACAGATCTTGTGAAGCATATTTCGCTAAAACTCGAACTACAGCTGGGTATCCCCTCTTCTTTCCAGAGGCTGCTATATCAAGGTAAACAAATGAAGGATTCCCTTCCCCTCTCCTTTTACTGCATACAAAAGGATGCGTCTATTTTAGTCAGTTCTCGTCTTAGAGGAGGGTCCTTTGGGCAGACCTCTACTCCTCCTTTCTCTTTTAAAGATGCAGTCCACAAAGGTGCTGCCCATCCTCAGTCTTCTTCGAAAGCAGCTCAACCACCTATGGCCTCCAAGCCATTTTTGGTGGATAAAGCGGAGGAAATTCCTTCCATCGAACTCACTCATTCTGCGATTGACAAGCACTACCAGCAATTCACAAAATCCGCAATCATATGTAGATTCAATGGTCTTTGGCCTCGCACAGCAGATTTATACCAGTGGATTCATACCAACTAAACTAATAAATGCAAGATCTACTTATGCTCGAAAGGCTTCTTCATTGTGGCTTTTGACTCAGATGCAGATTACCATAAGGCCTTTACGGGAGGCCCTTGGTTTTGGGGCTCAGCTGGTCTTTTCCTCACTCCATGGTTTCTAGATTTCGACCCTTCTACAGCTGTCATCACCAAACTTCCCATTTGGGTAAGGCTCCCGAACCTTCCGGCGCACCTATGGCACATCTCTGTTTTCATAGCCATTGGAGACACCTTAGGTCGATATCTTGTTACAGATTCCTCAAGAAGGGAGAATGGTCTCTACACCTATGGCAGATTATGTGCGGAAATAGATATCAGCAAAGGGTTGCCGGATCAGATCAATCTCAAGATTGGGGATTTCCACTGGACACAAACCTTGGACTATGAAAATACCGCCTTCTGTTGTCGCCATTGTCGTCAAACAGGGCACCTCCAGAGTGCTTGTCCCCAGTTCCTCGACAAAAAGAAGAATCTGAATCGCAAGCCCAAATCCAAGAGCTGGAATCCCTGTGTTCCTCCCCCCCCCATGGATGACTTCGATTCCTCCAGCTCGGATGAAGAGGAAATTGATGCAGATGGGCAGAATATTGGTTCTCCGCTGGATGTTCCTTCAACCAGTCCTGCGGATCCCTCCGCCCCGCCGATCTCTCAGAAACGCACTCACGTATCTTCGTCCTCGGACTCTGAAAAGGATATTCCACTCTCTGGGCAGAATAATCTTCATCTGGTCTTGGCTCAGCCAAATTCTTCTGGATGGGTCAATGTCTGCAAGAAAAAAGGGGAAAAAAGTTGTTTGGCTATATCCACCCACTCTGGGTAGATACCTCTGTTCTGATCTAGTTTCTCTACTTTTCGGTGTTATCTTCTTGTTCTTTCTCTGTTTATCCTCCAGGGGCAAGGCTGATAGACTTTCACCTTTGGTGCCCTGGCTTTCTCTGCTTCGCTTGCTTGCAAGCTTGATTGTACCATATTTTTCTCCTTTTAATAGAATTAGTCATATTCAGGAAAAAAATAATAATAATAAATAAAAATAAATAAAATAAAATTAAAAAATAAAAAATAAATAAATAAAATAAAAATAAATAAAAATTTAAAAAATTTAAAATATATATATATATATATATATATATATATATATATATATATATATATATATATATATATATATATATATATATATATATATATATAATTTTATTTTTTATTATTTTTATATTTTAGCAACTTGAAATGTATGATGAAGTGTTTTGATTTTTATTATGAATTGATGCTTATAGATATTTACCAACCATTTAATTACACCGAAGGTGTTCCTATGATGGGTTTGGTTAGGCAAATTTGACCAATAAGATCTGTGTATTTTCATCCTCCTCCTTCCAAATAAAAATTGACACTTGGCACTGAAATCATCATGGAATTAGCTAGGAAATGTGTTGTCCTTTAAAGTTTTTTAAAACTGATCCTAAATGAAAAAAACAATATTCTAATCTCTACAATTTGAGATATTTTGATTTTTAAATGTTTTTTAAGTTAACTTATCATAAAATTAAGTTTTATTGGGTTTTGAAAAATCCTATTATGGGTTTGGTTAGGTAGATTTGACCAATAAGATGTGTATTTTCATCCTCCTCCCTCCAAATAAAAATTGTCACTTGGCACTACAACCGTCATGGCATTAGCAAGGAAGTGTGTTATCCTTTAAAGTTTTCTAAATCCCATCCTAAATGAAAAAATAAAGATTTTAATCTCTAAATTTTGAGATAATTTGATTTTTCATTGGTTTTTAAGTTAATTTATCATAAAATTAAGTTTTATTGGGTTTTGAAAAGTAAATCTATAAAAACATTCAAATAATACTTTATATTTTTTATATATAAATGTTTTAAAATCAATTTATAATAAAAAAATTAATATTTATTATACAAAATTTTAATATATATTATTAATATATAAGTATTTTTGAGAGGTGGCATCGCAACCATCATGAAATTGTTTGAGAAGTGCTATGTCATTTAAAGTTTTCTAAATCTCATTCTAAATGTAAAAAGAAATATTATAATGTCTAAAGCTTGAGATATTTTGATTTTTCATTGGTTTCTAAATTAATTTATAATAAAATTAAGTTTTATTGGGTTTTAAAAAATAAATCTATACTAAAATTAGAATAATAATTTATTTGTTTATATTTAAATGTTAGTCAATTTATAATAAAAATTTTAATATTTATTGTATAAATTTTTAATATATATTATTAATATATAAGTATTTTATTTTTTTATTAGGATTATACTATATTATGATATCGTACAAGAGGGAACATAAAGATTTAGCAATAGTGAAGAACTATTCAAAGATGTGATGGAGCTTCACCTAGAGTGTAAGGAAATATTTATTCGTGTAGATTAATCGTGGAGTAATGTTGCTTTTGTGCCGCTTTCTTTTAATCAATCTGATGGATTTGATGTTCATGTATTGTATCAAAGCTTTGGCCAAAATCAATGTCATTGGTGTTGCTTTAACGCCAAAATGGAAAATTATGGGGACTTGGCCGATGATTTGAAGCATTCAAGGATTGATAGTTTTATTCGCAAGCCCAAGCCTGAGATCACAAATGGTGTGCTTGGGATTTCATAGGAAAGACCTAGAAACTGGTTGGTTAATTAAATATTGTCTACTTTAAAAGATACTCTTATTCAAAAAAAAAATGTAGTCACCAGAGGTGAGATGTGCTACCCATTTCGCTTGAATTTCTTTTTTTTCTTCTAAAAGTACTTTTATATTATCATGGTTCCCATATTTACGAAACTTAGAACCTAGAAGTTCAAAACTAGCATAAAAATGAAGTTAACGAGAAAATGATCAACGAAATTACTTTGTTTTTCCTGGAAGAGTGTCTCTCTTTCCATCTCTGGAAGAGTGTCACTTTACTTCAATTCCACCTCCTTTGTTTTCATTCGCATTTCTCTTGCTCCGACACTGGACCGTAGTGAAGAGACTGACAATGACGTCTTTCTGAATACTGAAAATGCCTTTTTCAATCCTAATAGCATCCTAATTCTGATCATGAGTCATTAAAATATAATAGGTGGAATCTTTTTCAAAGATTTGTATGCCCCTTTCTAACATATCTAAGTGGGTTTAGATATTTTTCATCTACATATTCTTATCAAGCAGCAATTTTTCTCCACTCATAGAAACTATTAACATGCTTGCATTGGAGTGAGTGGTGAGATAACCTTCCCAAGTCTTCTATTCCTTCGGTTTACCTTGGCACCTTTACAGGGAATTGCTAGTTTATATGGTTGCACTAGTGTTGTGTTCATATGGCATTTTTTAATAACTACTCAAAGCAAAGTATATTGTAATCAGTTTGGGTCAAAATCCTTTGAATTTTATTTAATTTGCAAATTTTAAAAACTATTTCCAATGTTTATTAAAGTTTTTGTAAAATTTAATATTAAATTTATTTTTCTAGAAAGTAAAAATTCATTTTTGATTTCTTAAGTTTAATTTCTAATTTTTGATGGCTAAGTCTAACTTATAAATGAAGTGGTATTTTTTTTTCTTTTTCTGATTAATTTTAATCAAAATATAGTAGATATTTTAAAAAACTTGAGTTTAAGTTGTTTAATCTGTAAAATTCGAGTGCCCCGAGGGTTTTTTCAGGTGTTGAATCTATTTATGAATTCAAAAATATATTTTAAACATTAAAAAAATCACAATCTTCTCGTCGGAGTTACGTGAAAAAATCATTTTGTTTATAAGTTAGACTACTCCATTTTTTATTGGTGGATGTCTAATTTTATGTGGTTTAAATCAATTTGTCAAAATATAAATAAATAAATAAATAAAAATAAAAATAAAATTGTTAAAAAATAACTCTAATCGCCAAGTGTCCTCATAAATTGGAAATATTTGAGACTTTCTTTCTGCTTTCTCAAGACTATAAAATACAATTAATTATGTCAAATATTTTTCCATAATTAATATTTTCTTTCCATTCATTATCATACTTATTTTTAATAATAAACTAATTGATTTTTTTGCTTTTTCATTAGTCATAAGTTGTTTTGTTTGCCTTTCATATTTCACTTTATTTCCTTCTCATTTTAATTTTTATTTTTTATTTTAAAGGAATTCCTAATTACTTTTAATTTGGCCATATGTTTACTAGTTGCAAAGGAATTTCATATGTTAAAACTCTCAATAAAATCCATTCATTGCTCTATTAATTTGGAGTTAAAAAAATTAAAAAGTGTTTTAAATACTAATTTCTTAGGCATGTGTGTGTGTGTGTGTGTGTGTGTGTGTAGAGAGAGAGAGAGAGAGAGATCACTGGACAATCGAGCAACTAACATCTATAATTCCTTCTATCAATAACTTCCATTCTCATTTACTTTTTACTTTTTGTATAAGAGTGAGGTACTAAACCCTACATAGTAGACTTATTAATTAATCAATTTAATTAAAATTATGGGAATGACATAACTATTTTTGAGATAAATCTCAATCTTTAATCTTTGACTACTACTAAGACTAGCAGAACCATATAAATTAAATGGTTGGTAAATGTTGATAGACATCATTCCATAATAAGTTCTACAGGGCGAAGTAGTCCTTGCCATTCAGGATATGTATATATGTATATATTAGTTAGAGGAATAAACAATTGAACATGTAACAAGTTTATATAGATAACTGAATTCCTCAAGTATTTCCCTTAACCTCATTACTACCCATTGACAAATGCAGTTGTTGCTTTAGTAAGAAAATTCTTCAAGAATCGTGGTAGAAAATGAAAATTCTTCAAGAATTGTGATAGAAAGTGTTAGTATGAATTCTTCGTCGAAGTGTACGAAAAAGAACCACTTTAGCTACGCATAACTAATAGCCCTAACAAAAATAGAGGCTGCCAAACATCTTCAGATCTGCGATTAGTAGTCAAAATGCTGCAACAAACAGATCTATAAATGGAAAGACATTAAGCAGTAAAGTAAAGAGTTTGCTCCATGCATCCAACAGACAAGACAAGAACACGATTTTTGAATGAATTTTTATATTACAGGGCACCTGGGAGGAAACAAGAAGGTGTATCCAGATCTCCTCAATGGGATGGGTTCTTTGTAGTCCTCGGCACTTCAGATCTAAGCTTTCTCTCTCTTGTAGATGTAGAAAACCCAATGTAGAAGATAGAGCTCAATGGGAGCAAAATGGTAGAAATGAGACCAAGTGTATAGATCCAGAGTGATCTAATAGGCAACAAAAGGTGAAGAATGATGGGGAAAACCCTCCTATTTATAACAAAATATTGGATCATTCTAGATCTTGGTGCATGATTAAAATAATGTTAATCAAATCTAGATCCACCTCTATGGAATATTTTATTATTGTTTGTTGGAGGGAAAGGGTGTTTGACTTGGGTCAAATCCCTTGATTAGTGAAGAATAAATAAATAAATGATTTATTTATCTTTTTAAGGAAGTGGTTGGGATATAATCAAATAAATAATGATTTATTTAATTAATGGTGGTTGATTTGGTCATATTTAACAAGGAATATTATCTAAATAAGATTTAAATAATTATTCCTAGAAAATAATCAGATAACTATGGGTTCATCTCATTAATTTCTTTGTTTTTGGGTTAAACATGACTGGGAATAATAATTAAATTGTGGTTTAATTAATTATTCCTTGGGGAAAATCAAACAAATATGGGTTTGTTTAATATTCCCTTTTGGGGTTTCCTAATTAACATAGTGAAAGCAGTTTTACTTGGGGTACAACTGGTCTTACATGGTGTACTTGGGTCCATCTAATGATGAAAGGTTAGATGACCAAAAAATGGTGTAACAGATTTCCCCCCAGCGTGCGAGTGTCAGGAGCAAATCGTATGACCGAAGTACGTTGTAAGAACACGATCACTAGACAGCAAAAAGGGATGTCAGAGAGGGAAATGTGAGGTAGATAGCGTGCTAAAGGACTAGACCCTGAGGAGACGAGACTCGCAGGTGCAACAAGTCTCTTTTATGAGAGGGTACCTGTGCTGAAGGCGGCGGGGGAGGCATACCTATGCCCGCCGTGACAAAGTACAAAAGAATAGTGTGTCCAGTAAACAAGGGACCGAACCATAGAGTACAGCTGGCATAATCAAGGGCCAGATAAAAATACAATGAAGAGTCTCACATACATGTTGTGCCTGGGATAACAGCCAGGACGAGTACAATAATATCTGAGTACATGAGATAAATACAACCCAAATGCCCCCTGTAGATGGGGAAGGGCTCACAAAATCTGACTGATACATGCAAATCATAGAGGTGTTGTAAGTGGTTAATGCCAACATCATCAAAATCTGGAGCGGCATCAAAGGCTGCAATGAAGAGGTCATCCGGGCATGTGGGGGGCTACCTGCAGGTCCACCCCCTCATGAGGGTTGAGACATCTCACACACGCCCGGGAATCATCAAGAGCTGCTGCTGGGTCACTGGACTGTCCAGTATACGAATCTCGATCATGCTGAAAGGAGCTGGAGAAGCAATCAAGTCAAAGGGAAGGGAGAAATCCCCCTGCCTGATCCGAGGCACCGAACAAGAGTGGAAGCTGGAACCAAGGTACACCGCCCTCTAGACCTTGCTTCTGGAATAAATGTGCTGATGTCGACAGAAGGAGGTCCGCCGTAGGTGAGGCAATGAGAGATCCTCAACTAAGGCACGAGAGAAGAACAATAGAGCGACGGACAGACTGACACTAATGATGATAGTGGAAATGGGGAGGATGGAGTGGCGAATGGACGACTTCCCTTGTTAGAGCATAAAGGGCATGAATGACATGGCAGCGACTGACACAATATCGACAGGGACAGGGGACAGTGTGGCTGAAGGTCATGACATGCGACACAAGAGAGGAACCAAGCAAAGAAGAATGGAGGGCTATAGTGGGGTGGAAAGGGATGCAGGATAGACTCCATGAATGCAATGATGACTCAACTTGGATGCTCTAAACAAGGGCGACTTGATAGTGCTGCCACACATAAAGGCCCCAATGGGGGGCCATGGAAGCATGAGTACAAGATGGGCACTCATGACGAAAATCGACACGAACATGGACAAGTAAGGGAGCGATATGGTGCCCCATGTACAAGTGTCGTAAGTGAGGAAATTCGATTTTAAGGAGCGGTGAAGTGACCCTTCGTGGACAAAATGTGTCCGGGTGAAGTATCAAATCACCAAAAACTAATAAAAACCCATTTGAGAGCTCGGTGAGATCTGTCCAGCGGTGCTGACGGTTCGTCGAACGGGGCTACGGTGTGGTCGCAGCAGTCGAAAGAAGAAACTGGGGTTCTCTTTTAATGAGGCAGTTTTCCCTCCAAAATCATTCATTTGCTATTGTTGTTGTGGTGAATGTGGAGAGGAGAGAAGGCCCTAAATCTTGCGGCGAACGTAGCGGACAAACCGACCGTTGGAATCGAGATCTGTCAGTTGGAGGTAAGAGGCCTAACCTTGCTCTTTCATTTTGATGGATTACATTTGCAGTTTAGGGCCCAAATCCCCAGAAACAGCCCCTCCCTCATCTCTACGGCCGGGTCGCACTTTTTGGGGCAAAAAGTGCGACCCAGGATGCAGGTTTTAGGGCAAAAAGTGCGACCTGGTCCAGAAAATGGCAGAAAACTGCGACCTGGGAGATGAGGGGGGTTTGGTGCTGTTTGATGGCTGGGAGTTGGGTTTTGGTGTGTGGTTATGGTTTTCCCGATCTGTACCCTGACAAAAAGAATGTGTTTGTGCAGGTATGGCAGAGTTACGGGTCAACTGGAGAGAGAGGGATCTGGGAACACTTCGGGCAGAGATCCAGGCGGATCGGGGCGTTCGTCGTGTATTGGCCAGATTTGGGGTTCTCAAGTTTGTGGAGAACCCGTTGATGAGAGCAGGGGAACCATTACTGGCCCGGATTATCAGTTATTGGGATCCAGATCAGGAGATCTTTGTAGTGCAAGGGCACAGGATCGAATTGACGGTCCAGGATGTGTACTTCCTGACCGGCCTCCCACCACTGGGGATAGTGGGAGACACACAGCCAGTGCTGCCGCGGGGGCGGCATATCATGGAGTTCGTGGAACACCATTGTCGACCGGGTCTCCAAGTCAAGGGGACTCGAATATCGATCGGGGATCTAGAGAGGCTAGAAACTCGTGCAGTGGCCGCAGCTGTGCTGCGAATCCTGGGCAGCCAGGCGTTCCATCACATCACCGGTGGGCAGATGATGATAGTGGAGAGTGTGTTGGGTGGGACCTACTTTGGGTGGGCCCAAATGATGCTGGTGGCGCTAAAGCGACAGTTGTCGCTATGCAGGTGGCAGGTGAATCATGATTGCTCATATGGGACTTTATTGTGCGCCTTATTCTTTGAGAAGATCCCGACCTTGAGGCCTCGTGTGCAGCTTCCAGATGGGGGCCCGAGAGAGCCCAGGATGCGTCGTTGGGGACGACTACTCTGCAGAGGAGGAGGAGGGGCGGTCGGGCGAGTGTTTCGACCGGAGTTTTTTGCCCATTGGGATCAGATGTCGTTGTACATAGACGACTACCCGTATAGTGGGATGAGCTACGGTGGGGATCCGGATCTGCCACTTCCGTCTGGTCGAGTCTGGGGGCCCGATGGTAAGTGACAAATTGCTATTCTTATGTGGGCATGTTAAAGTTTTTGAATAGTAAATAATGATACTGATTCAGGGACTTTTGGTATGCAGATATAGCACCGGTAAAACCGGCCGGATATATGGGACGACCGGCAGCGTCTGGAGCTACAGGTCCGAGTGGGTCGAGAGCAGCGCAGAATGAGGATGCAACCGCCCTACTAGAGGACATCCGCCGTAGATGTGAGCAGCTTTTGACCGGAGTATCGGAGCGCGGGTGGCAGGATTTAGACGACCAGTACATAGAGCCATGTGTTGGTCTCCCCTCGGAGTGGCGAGGTATCATGCGGCGCATGGCGATGGCTGGTCAAGCTATGCGTGATCTACATGCTGCAGGGGCAGAGCCATTGGCCCGGGAGCCTCCAGATAGTGATTAGGGGCATATGGTGCCCCCTCTGATGGATGTAGGGGCAGGTGGTGCCCCCTATAATGTATGGAGGGGCAGATGGTGCCCCCAGTTTTTGGATTTTGTTTGTAACATGTTATGGGCATGTCGTATGTATATGTATGGAGGGGAATATGGTGCCCCCAGTTTTGGATTTTGATTGTAACATGATATGGGCATGTCGTATGTATCAGAGTAGATGGACTCATCAATATATGGTTTGCGACACATATTATGGATATGTATCGTCTTTTGATGGTTGATTTAATGTTATTGTCTTGTATGAATTGTGTGTGATAAATGCCAATCTAGAACATGGTTTGCAATTCGATCTACGTAGTGATTCTGGTCTCTGGGTACATGGTTGAAAGTTATGGTTTCAAACGCACGTATTAAGACTTGCACTCATAAATAGCGTCTAAACAGCACAGGGTTATGCACACGATAAACACCATTTAGTTGCATTACAAGAAGCAGGGAATCCAAACGAACGTGCATATGGCGGATGCGATGCAAGAGGGCATCAGCTAATAGGCCACGTACTGCATCATATTCGGCCTGATTGTTGGTGGAAGAACCAATGCATACCCCGTTAGACAGAACGAGGTCATGCAAGGGGGTGAAGATGGCCCACCCTGCCGAGGCAAGATTCCTGGAGTAGCGACTTGCACCATCGGCATAACCGATAAAGGGTGTGGACGGGGGGTCCTGCAAAATGGTGTGACAAGACAATAAATGAGGGGATGAAAGGAAATGACGGCAGCGTGAGGGTACAGAAGTCATCGAGCGGTAATGGGAGGAGGAAGGGGCAGGATGATCAAGACTCAAACAAGGTGGTGTATGAGAGCTATCGAAAACATGGCGAGGACTCGGGCTGCGGAGGTCAACAGAGACACAAGTGGAGTGATCTCGAGTATCGAGGGACACAACAGGGGAGGATGCAGACGGGCTAGGCTCCGAGTGTCGTGCAGAGGAGGATAGGTAAAGAATGGTTACCGTAGACTCCGACATCTAAACATCAGGGGGAGGAATGTCGATGGGAGCGGAAGGATCCTCAGGCTGGCCTGAAGCATACTGTGCGAGAATGGGAGAGGCGGATTGATTTTGTTCAACCTCATACTCGCGGATCACCTCTAGGGAGGCACGGTAATGCGTCAAGTGAGGACAATGGTGGGAGTAGTGGCCATGGGCACCGCACAAGGCACAGGGTTTGTTGGTGCGGAGAGTCTTGGGGTTCTTGGTCACGGACGAAGAAGGAGTAGGGGCTTCAAGGGCCGTAGACTCGGGGAACACGACTTTAACCATGGGCCGGATACGGGGTAACTCGGGACAAGCATGGGTGGCATGACCGGTGACATCACATAAGGCGCAAGGCTTCGCGGGTGGAGAAGGAGCCGGGTCGGTTGTGGTGGTCTGGTCTTTGGTTGCCCCCTTGCGGGCTTTTCCTTTCTTCCCGGGAGCCGTCAAAACAGGAGAAGGGTCCTGTGGAGGTGCTGGGGGCACAGTGGCTATGGAGGAAGCGAGGGGGACCGGTTGAACCGGTGTCAAAGCCATGTAAGGTTTGGGGTGACCAGGAGGGGTGGCGGCTGGGGGATCAAGGTACCAGACCGGAATGCCCAAGGTCAAGTTAGGGAGGGAGAGGGTGGCCATGACGGGGACAGAATATACTCCGGGAGGGGGAGCTAGGAAAGGGATCTGCCCAGCAGGGAAATGACCAGGGGGGACGGCTCCAAGATGGTTAAGGCCAGGGGGAACTGATCCGGGAGGATAAAGGGGTTCAGGGATACCAGCTGTAGGGGAAGGGCCAGAAGGAGGAGGTCCGGCTGGCTGAGATGAATGGCTAGGAGTGGGTTGCGGAGGGCGGGGGGGAGGTTGTTGACTAGCCGAGGCAGGCCGCTTATGGGCAGCCTGAGACGATTGCATCATGCAAACATTCGACAAGCTGGGATCAGTGACCGAAGGAGGGGGAAGATGAGGGAAAGTACCAAGCAAGGTGGAATCTTTGTAGACGCCGGGGGAGACACTGGTCAGAGAATCGACGGTTTGCTTGTTGGCTACAGAAAAGATGGTCGTCTCGGAGGAGGTCTGAGACGGCGGCTCATGATAAGATAGCTGGTCAATAGTGACTATCTTCCCATTGTGTGGGAAAGACATCTTGCGGAAAACCACGGATGGGACAGCGGACATGGCGTAGGTGTAGCTTCGCCCCAATAGAATGTTGTAGTCTAGAGGGGCATCAATGACTTCGACATCAACGCAAACGGTCTTACCGGCGAGGGTGATGGGACAGTTACGAAACAGGCCAATGGGTTGGGAGGCATGACCGTCCCACGCTCGAAGGGTGATCGTGGACGGGGCCAGCTCAGGGGATCCGAGTTGCTTCCAAACCGAAGCGGACATCACGCAGGTGGATGCCCCCTCATCGATTATACACCGGGATACAGTGGTGTTCCGGATTTTGACTGGGATTTGGAAAGCGACGGAAGGAGGAAGAGGGGGATGGTCCGATTGGGTGGCGTCGAAAACAATCATTTGGTCATCAGCAGGATCGACAGCGCCCACGGCAGATAGTAGAGCCTTCTTTTGGGAAGGGCACGACTGGAGGAGTTCCAGTGTGGAAATGGCAGCAGGGGATTGCGCCAAATCATCTACTATACTATACGACTGAGCGGCTCGACCGGAAGCAGCATTTCGGCGTAACGGGCCCTTTGGAATCTTGGGATGAACCTCAACTTTGGGTTGAGGGATGTGTAAAGGGCCACTGGATGTCGAAAGAGGCTCTGTAGAACCTGAAGAGGGAGGCTCGGGAGCAGACTGAGCAGGAGGCTTGGGGTACTGGCGAGACCGAGTTTGAAGGTGAAGGTCGACGGATGGGGAAGGATCGGAGTGCATCATAAGGATCTGGTAATCGGAGGAACCAGAAATGGAAGGGGGGGCGGCTACCTGGCGGTCGGGCGGTTGGGTAGCCACGAATCCCTGTTGAGGGAAAGGATCAGTGAACAGAGCTGGCTGGGTAATGGCCACATTAGGAGGAGCATGAGGGGAAGCGTGTTGTCCGCGCAACGTGGCTTGAGACTCCCACATCTGCCGCATCTGGGGTAAGAGAGGACAATCGTGAGTGTACGAAAAAAGAACCACTTTAGGCTTACGCATAACTAATAGCCCTAGCAACAATAGAAATTTGCCAAACATCTTCGGATACGATTAGTAGTTAAAATGCGCAACAAACGGTCTATAAATGGAAAGACATTAAGCGATAAAGTAAAGAGTTTGCTCCATGCATCCAACGGGCGGGGAGCAAGAACACAATTTTGAATGGTTTCTCTCTCTGAGCCTGGGAGGAAAACAGGAAGGTGTATCTATATCTCCTCAATGGGATGGGTTCTTTGTAGTCCTCGACACTTCGGATCTAAGCTTTCTCTCTCTTGCAGGTGTAGAAAACCCAATGCGGAAAATAGAGCTCAATGGGAGCAAATGGTGAAAAATGGGACCAAGTGTATAGATCCAGAGTGATCTAGTAGGCAACAAAAGGTGAAGAATGATGGGGAAAACCCTCCTATTTATAACAAAATATTGGGTCATTCTAGATCTTGGTGCCTGATTAAAATAATGTTAACCAAATCTAGATCCACCTCTATGGAATATTTTATTATTATTTGTTGGAGGGAAAGGGTGTTTGACTTGGGTCAAATCCCTTGATTAGTGAAAAATAAATAAATAAATGATTTATTTATCTTTTTAAGGAAGTGGTTGGGATATAATCGAATAAATAATGATTTATTTGATTAATGGTGGTTGATTTGGTCATATTTAACAAGGAATATTATTTAAATAATTATTCCTAGAAAATAATAAGATAACTATGGGTTCATCTCATTAATTTCTTTGTTTTTGGGTTAAACATGACTGGGAATAATAATTAAATTGTGGTTTAATTAATTATTCCTTGGGGAAAATTAAACAAATATGGGTTTGTTTAATATTCCCTTTTGGGGTTTCCTAATTAACATAGTGAAAGCAGTTTTACTTGGGGTAAAACTGGTCTTACATGGTGTACTTGGGTCCATCTAATGATGAAAGGTTAGATGACCAAAAAATGGTGTAACAGAAAGCCCTTGGACCTTAAACATAAAATTAATAAGTAGAGGTGGTCATGTAAGTAAAGACAATCAAATAAGTAATGAGCCTATTGTGTATGTAATTGTTTAAGAATAATATTTTCAATTTATGAGATGACCAAAAAAGGGTAGAGAATGGTTGGTTATGCAAGAAAGAGGAACATGGAATTAGGTATAAGATGTCAAAAACATTACATATTTGTGAATATAATTAAAGAACATTTGAATCGCAAAAATTAACTTTATAATGTAAAAAAAAATTGGTAAATTTTATTCATGTTTAATATATGAATTATTTTTATAAAAATATTCAAAATTTTAATAGTTTTACATAATTTAAATCTATAAAAAATTGATGTTAATATTTTATTTTATTTTGTAAGCTTAACAAAACCTCATCTTCATTGGGTCAAATATATCAACCCGATCACAGCGAGGAATTGAATCGGTGACTTCACATCAAAAAGTGCCTTAACAAAGCACCCAATCACCATCTATCCAAGGCCTCGTGAACAATATTAAAATCAAATTATTATTATATAAAATTTTGATTATTATTTTTAAATAATAAATAAAACCATCTATAAAAATTATTTTTGTATTTTCTTAAACTAAAAAATGAAATTATTAATACAAACTTAACTCTTAAAAAATCTAATTTTTCTTATATCAATAGATAAACATTTTTTAATTTAAAGATGCAAAACATATATATATATATATATATATATATATATATATATATATATATATATATATATATATATATAATTTTATTTTATTTTTTTTAAATGAAATTTACTTCATTCTCCACATATATAGTTGTGAACCTATTTTTTTATTTAAAAATGAAATTATGGACTACCATGTGTTTATTTTTTATTTTTAAAATAAGACAGATACTTTATATTCAAAACTTGGATTACATGGCCAAAACCGTTTTTACATCAAAATATCAAAACCAGCTTCACTCTATGCAACAAATTTCAAGTTCCAATGCAACCAAAATTCTATTTTCTTCCCCTCACAAGCCCTATAAACAATTACATAACATTTATATGTATCATATATCCTAAAAAAATAGACCTAAGATCAACACATAACAACAATACATATAAGAGACATTATTCAAAGATCGACTTCTCTGCGTCCTCGTTGTTTTCTTTGCCTCGATCGCTTAGTCCAGCTCAAGCGGCACCATCTCCCCTATTGTAAGGCCCCAAGACTTCATGGGCGCGTTCGGTGAAACGGGCGCGCCGGTTGGGCGTTTGGACGAGTTTGGGCGTCGTGCAACGTAACGGGCGCGCGTCGCACCGTTGGAGAGTCACAGGCGCGTGGGTGTAGCGAGGCGAGTCACACGGGCGAGTTGGTGGAGAGGCGAGTCAACACGGCATTGGCGAGACATTTATACCACAACGGGCGCCCCTTGGGCGAGCTAGCCGACGGGCGAGTCAGTGGGTCGGCCGGCGCGTTGGGCGCGACCGACGCCACTCTTCGTGGGCGAACGACCAAACGTGGGGGTCGGCTCGGGTCGGCCGAGCGCCCCACACCCCACGACGCGGCACTTCATGGGCGGATGAGTAACCGGGCGGGTCGGCTCGTGGCAAACGAGCGACCACACTTCACTTGGACATGTGTATATATATGATGGCGTGATGGAGAGTGGAGGAACCAACCAAGGGCGAACAAGCAAGTCGAACAACATCAAGGAGAGTCGCACCACGAGTTGCCAACAACTCGTTGGTGGAAGAAACGGCGAAGGCACGACAGCAAACGGGCGTTGGTCGAGTCGGATCGAGCTCGTGCATGTCGCACCGCAGGCCGCACCGGAGTTCTGGTCGGGTCGGGTCGGGCGCTGCTGCACGACGGTCGGGTCGGGTCGGGTCGGTTCTAGGCGCCGAGTAACGGCAGGGGCCTAGCAGTAAAAATGCGATTCCGGGAGCGTCGGGTATCAGATTGAGGTGCCATAAATTGCAAAAGGTGCGTATTTCCGAGACGCATCCAACCATATGGGTGAGAGATGGATTGGACAGACGGTCAGCTCAGAAAACGCTCTGCACTGATTTGGAGCAACAGCTGAGTGACCCGAGTGACCAGCACTTGGGTAGTTTTGGGGCAGCACTTCCGAAGGTGAATTTGATGATTGTAAATGGTTGTAAAAGTCTGTTGTAAGCTAGTTTGAGGATTGGCAAGCCTTAGAGCTTGGCCAAGAGGCAAATAGTCGTGCCAAGGAGCAGGAGTGGTTTCTGCTGGATTGGACATTGTACTCATATTTTTATGAAACATATTATCCAAGCGGACTCATTTTAACAGGGAGTTTCCCCTCCCTTATATGTATGGGCATACATGTGGTTTGATAATGATGTTTATGTTTATTTCCGCACATTGAAATAACATTTGTAATAATAACTAACGAATGTTGCTATAGGCGTACTCTGGGTAGTTGAGTATTTAGAAAAAGAAAAAGTACGGCAGTGCCGCACCTGCCTACAAGACGTGGTTGGAAGACACCCGTGGTGTAGGGGCGTGACAGTTGGTATCAGAGCTACCTGGACAAACAAATGAGAGCTTGATAGCACAACTGCTGTTACACATCAGTTGGTATCAGAGCTACCTTCACTGGGAGCTTTTGCTGAAGCAGGGACACAGTTGCAGGGTTGCAGTTGGTGTTGAAGCTGACTTATATATTTGGGGTTTCTCTTGAGACCTTAGCTGAAGCAAGGCGTTTTTCAGGGCTAGAGCTACAATGAAAGAATTCATCCGAGAAATGATGGATCTTGACGGACTTAAAGAAAGGCTATTGAATTGTGTAAAGAAGAGGAATGCATTGAAGAAGAGGCTCTCTGAAGTGAGGGAGGCTTACAAACCATTGGCTTGGAAGCGAAGATCTAAGGAAGAGAAATATGACTTCGATCTCCTCATGGGTGAAGAAGATGATTTGGAAGCCAAGTATGATAAGTTGACTGAACAACGAGGAATACTTCTATGGAAGTATACCAAGTTTAATAGAATGCTAAGAGAGTATAGGGACACGAAATCCACTATAACTGAACCGAAGGATGTTGGGAATGTGGTTGAGGAGAAGGAAGATCTTGTAGAACAAGTTGAACCCGAACCAAGCACATTACAAGCATTGCAAGTTGAACCACACAAGGATGTTGCAGATGTGGAAGATGTCAAGGATGAACTTGATGAACAGGTTGGATCGAGGCCAAGCACATTGCAAGAATTAGTGATGGATGAGGATGTTGCAGATGTAGAAGATGTCAAGGGTGAACTTAATAACCAAGTTGGACCAAGACCGTGCACGTTGCAAGCATTGTTGGATGATTCTCATGAGGATGATATGAAGATGGAAGAGATGAAGGACGAACTTGTGACACAAGTTGAACCAAGACAAGACACATTGCAAACATTGGTGGACAAACCACATGGAGATGTTGAAAATGTGACTATGATTGAGGAGGAACTTGATGAGCAGGTGGAACCAGGATCGAACACATCAAAGGCATTGATGAGGATGGAGGACACTCACTTGAGGAGTCTTCATGGAGAGATGACTTGTGTTTCATGGAAGCATAAGGAGGATGGACCGCATATGGAGATGAGGAAGAAGATGACTTATTTGCCAACACCATTGGTGACTACTCCTTGGATGCCTACGATGAGACCTTGTACATTGATGGAACAAGGGACATGGGATGATGCAAACCTTGTTGGGGCAATTTGTGACCTTACACTTGATGGTTCAAATGCCCGGGACAAGGGTGGAACATGGTGACCTTTGTGATGAAAGGGGTCATGCTTAGCCACATAGAATGGCAAGTGCCCGGCATGACCCATACACTACCTTGGTGGTAGGGCACGTTGGTGGAGTAGACTTCTTCAATGGCTTCAACCAAGATGGACCTCTTGGCAGACCTTTAGTGGAGGAGCAGCTTGAAGGAAGTACTCATATATATGATGGAGGTAGGAGTGACCGAGAGCACTTCACTTCGATATGTTGGGACATGATGATGATGAGAGTTGAGTTGAGTTCACTTAGATGAACACATGGGCAGCCAAAGTCATGGACATGGACTACATGGAGATCTTTATAGATGGACTGATGGGACGTTGTTCACCATGAGAAACTTGGACATTGGTTGGATGAGCAGCCTATGAGACATTCATATGTTTACAGAGTGAGAACTTGTGATGGCACTCATGGCCAATACAAGTAGACTTACCAACGCTTTGGATATGATGAGGCATGGGAGTTCATGATGATGGAGATGCCTTGGTGGTACACACTTTGGCATGGGCTTGAGTCTACTTGACTTAGCCACACTTCTTACTTTTGATGATGCTTGGAGGATGAGCCTACTTGCATACAAGTAGCACATGGATTAGCATCATGGACAGCATGTTGTGGATGAGATGGATACACTTCATGGACCCAAACATGGCACTTGGATGAGATTCAGACTTGATCGAGTTGATGGATATGACAGATTGCAGGAAGAACAACTAACGGTGGCATGAGGAGGAGTATTCTCATTGTTTTGGACGTTATGGTTGGATTAGCTACCCAGCTATTTCGAGCTATGGGGGCATGCAGTACACTTAGTTATGATGGATACATAGCAGTTTTGTTGTGTTGAGTTGGTTGGAGCACTTGATGCAGAGATTCACATGGACTTGATGATGGTTGGAGGAGATATCTCATGGACATGAACCTTGCTGGTTTGTGCAACGGTGTTGCAACGATATTGTGCGATGAGACTTTGCGACGAAAGTTGAAATGATACTTTGCGATGATGGTAGCACTATCGGGACGATATTCGTACTTGAAGTGGAGGAGGATGTAAGGCCCCAAGACTTCATGGGCGCGTTCGGTGAAACGGGCGCACCGGTTGGGCGTTTGGACGAGTTCGGGCGCCGTGCGACGTAACGGGCGCGCAGGTGTAGTGAGGCGAGTCACATGGGCGAGTTGGTGGAGAGGCGAGTCAACACGGCGTTGGCGAGACGTTTATACCACAATGGGCGCCCCTTGGGCGAGCTAGCCGACGGGCGAGTCGGTGGGTTGGCCAACGCGTTGGGTGCGACCGATGCCACACTTCGTGGGCGAACGACCAAACGTGGGGGTCGGCTCGGGTCGGCCGAGCGCCCCACACCCCACGACGTGGCACTTCGTGGGCGGATGAGTAACCGGGCGGGTCGGCTCTTGGAAAACGAGCGACCACACTTCACTTAGACGTGCGTATATATATGATGGTGTGATGGAGAGTGGAGGAACCAACCAAGGGTGAACAAGCAAGTCGAACAACATCAAGGAGAGTCGCACCACGAGTTGCCAACAACTCGTTGGTGGAAGAAACAGCGAAGGCACGACAGCAAACGAGCGTTGGTCAAGTCGGGTCGAGCTCGTGCACGTCGCACTGCAAGCCCCACCGCAGTTCTGGTCGGGTCGGGTCGGGCGCTGCTGCATGACGGTCGGGTCGAATCGGGTCGGTTCTGGGCGCCGAGTAACGGCAGCGGCCCAGCAATAAAAACATGATTCCGGGAGCGTCGGGTATCGGATTGAGGTGTCGTAAATTGCAGAAGGTGTGTATTTCCGAGACGCATCCAACCATATGGGTGAGAGATGGATTGGACAGACGGTCAGCTCATAAAACGCTCTGCACTGATTTGGAGCAACGGCTGAGTGACTCGAGTGACCAGCACTTGGGTAGTTTTGGGGCAGCACTTCCGAAGGTGAACTTGATGATTGTAAATGGTTGTAAAAGTCTGTTGTAAGCTAGTTTGAGGATTGGAAAGCCTTAGAGCTTGGCCAAGAGGCAAATAGCCATGCCAAGGAGCAAGAGTGGTTTCTGCTGGATTGGACACTGTACTCATATTTTTATGAAACATATTATCCAGGCGGACTCATTTTAACAGGGAGTTGCCCCTCCCTTGTATGTATGGGATTACATGTGGTTTGATAATGATGTTTATGTTTATTTCTGCACATTGAAAGAACATTTGTAATAATAACTAACGAATGTCGCTATAGGCATAGTCTGGGTACTTGAGTATTTAGAAAAAGAAAAAGTACGGCAGTGCCGCACCTACCTACAAGACGTGATTGGAAGACACCCGTGGTGTAGGGGCGTGACACCTATCATTCTATAACTGGACAACGACCAACATATGGATCCCCTCTATGATATCCTTCACTTCTGCAAACAAGTTTCCACTAACCAAATCTGAGTTAGAAGTGAGTTGATTAGTTTCCATCTTAGCTATCTCCCACTCCAAGGATGCCTCAACACTTTCAAATTTGGAATTAATACAGTTGACATTGGAAGCACATTTTTTCTCCAGAAGTTCTACCCTGCGGGTGATGAGATATAACCTTCTCATTAGAAATTTAAACAAGAATTCAATGGCCATTTTCCAACATGCTAGATCATCCTCAGCGGACTTCCCTTCTTGACCTTCGCGTGAATCCATACAAGAAGCTCTCTAGACTGCGCAATTACCAAACCTACGCTCCAAACTTGGGACAACTGATGTTTCAGAAGGGGGTTGTGGATCCTTATATAAGAAATCATCCTGGCTCGCACAATTGCTTACTACTCTTCCCATTAATGCATATATATCCTCAATCTCCATGCCCATTAAATATACATCATGTCTGAGGGATATTCCAAACCAACCCTGTAACCAATTTGGTGAAGCACGAGATGAGTTTTTGCTCCATCCCCTCGTCATTAATTCTCCAGTGCGATATGCAGACCTCCTAATTCAAAGAAATAACCGATTCTCTATGGAAACCTTAATCTCGCCATCCCTCAAGTATTATTGTCTCAGGATTCCGGATGAATGCCATGCATTATTAGTGTGCAGTCCTTCCCCCACCTATCCCACATGCCCCTAATACCTCCATGCATCATCCTTCTATCAGCACCATCAATGATGGTATTTATTATTGTCTTAACCAACAATCGGTTATGGTATAGGAAGACGACCCAACTATTTTGCGTTAATCTTGTATACACATGCTCCCAAAAGCACTCCACGGTTCACCATCTCATCAATATTCCTGTTGAGGTGGCATAAAACATGGAAGAGCGAAAATGCTTCAATTTTTTTCAAAATATACCTGATTATTTTAATAAGGGCGGGAACGGTGGACTCAGTATGATGACTTAAAGATCTAAACATTCAAATAACCATCAAATAATCACCTACTATATTTATTTTATTGATTCCAAGGATTAGAACGAGATCTAGTCCTTCCATGGAGAAAGGGACTCTAGATTATTATTAGTAGTCACCCCTAAGCCCCACACATATTTTATCTTGGTTTGTTCGTCAGGGTAAATGATCACCCTTCCCGCTCCTATCGCCCCTTACTACCCTTTGTATAATTGGAAAAATAGTTTTCATTTGAAAACTAAGATTTATTTAGTACCCTTTACTTACTTCGCATGTCAACTTTAAAATTTTAGATGTCCATGCTAAGTCCAAATAAAAATAAATAAATAAAATAAAAAAATAAAAAACTAGTTATAATGCTGCACAACAAGGTGTGTTACTGCAACGTTAACACAACACCATGAGTGGGCACTTTATTTATTTGAATTATTATACGTGACTCGTTCAAATAGAACCTCTTTGGCGTTCTCTTTAGTTTCCATATCATGTGCAAGTGTGAAATTGTCTCCTTGCTTTTAAAATAGTTGCATCGATCCTGCTTGTTAAAAAATAATCTTTTGCATTTGTCTGACATGTCTTTTGAACCCTTGAAATATGCAAGGGAATTTTCCATGAGACTATAAACATGTTTCAAAGCTTCTTCCTAACACTATATTGTAGAATCTGCCTCGCCTTCACCTCTCTCCCCCAAACATTAATAATAGTTAGCAACACTTCAAGATAATTAGAAGCATCTAAGGACATTGATTATATATGGGACTGTAAGATATTGAGTACCTTGCCTGGTAAGTTTTGGTATCGTTCACCAAACATATTTTCAAGCTCACCAAATATGTAATTTCGATCGACAATCAATTTGGGAGAGTATGTGATTTTCTTTCTGCTAAAAAAATCAACACAACAAACATTATAAAACACTATGTACATATATTTCACGATGAATGAAAGAAACCAATATGTTTATATGAATTTTTCAAAAGAAAATTCAAAAACCCATAATGACATACGCATATCAATACTTATTACCAATGAAAAATCTAATGTTTTGTAGTGATAATGGAATTAATTTCAACTTAATGGTTGGAAACAAAAGGACAAAACCAAAAGAAAAATTTGCATCCAAACGATTAGGGAAACAATTTAGATTTTAAAATTGTAAGGCCATTGTTGTTGGAAGTAATGCCTCAACTATTCATGTAGTAGACTTCTTTGGGGGAAGCTTATTTCATGTTGTTTTAAATATTTGAACAAAATATTATTATATTTTATATCCTTAAAAATATTATATAAAATCAAAATATTTGTTTATGTTCAAACATGAAATATCTTCATCCTTTAATTGTCCATTATGACAAATTTTTGGTGCATAGTAACCACTAGTAAGTTTTCCCAATTACACTCTTACTCCTACATGTTAACGCGTTGAAGAAAAAATAAATAATGGTAGGAAAATACTTGCGTAAACTATGGTGGGCAGTTACTGATGGTAAATATATTATTTACATGAGTATGAACTATTTTCAAGGATTTTATTTTTAGATTATTTTCCTATGAAGATTAAAAATTAAATTTCATGTTGGGAATCCCCTCGCAATGTTGTTGACCAATTTTTAAAAATTGATCTCATGCCTTCACTAAGCATTTCTCCCTCTGTTTTTCCTCCCTGATGGTCCCTTCGGAATCTTCCCTAGAGGGGGTTCGCCTCCCTCTTTTTAACCCTCTTGATATTGATCCTTTTGCATCAGCTTTCTCCTCCCTCATTACTTCACTAGGGCCTCCTCGTTCCCACCCTTCTATTTCAAATTTTGTAAAAAAACTCGATGAAATTCCTGAAATCGAGTTGCCTCCAGCCCTTCCTGGCCCTAATTCCAAAATAAAACCCCTGCTACTTAAATAAAATAGAGTTGCGCTTTTTTATTTGCGGTTATTTGTCACTGGTGCGTCACTTAATAGCACCGCACCGGTGCATCCGTTTATAACACGGCATCGGTGCGCAGTAACTAAAACGCACCGGTGAGGTGATCTGTACATTAGCACCGATAACAAGAAGTCCATTTTTAAGGCACCGAAATTAATTTTAGGTGTGTGCACCAAAATTTATTTTTGATTTTGCTCAAATGCGAGGAGAAAATATCATAATTATATCGAATGGAAAATTCTTCAAAATCCAACTCGTTCCATAATACTTCTCAAATTCCATCGCGGAGTTATCCCTATCCATCTCGAGACGTAATATTTACTTCAGATTTTATTTATATTTTCATTATCTGATTGAATTTATGTTTTTTATCCATGTCAATCATGCAAATCTTAATTAAATTTATAATGTATACAAATTTGCAGGGTCATGCAGATTCAGAATCGAGTTCAGATGCAAAAAATATTGAAACAGCTCCAAAACGTTGGAAGCTCTTATCAGGAGCAACATACCACAAGGCGTATTTGGTAGATGAAAATGGACAGTCGCTTCACCCTGACAATTGTAACAATATTGCATCTTCTAGCCACAATCTTGGGACAATGATGGTAATAATTATAATTGTTTCGTATATTTATTAATGTAATTATTTCAACGTCAAACCAATTAATCATGAAATATTGTCAACGTGGTTACTAATTGATATCATATATTTTGTACTAATCATGTTCAAATATTTTTAAAACAATTATTAGGATTCTAGTGATGATGAGAGACCTACCTACCATCTTCTGTTGCACCCCACGACAATGTAAAATCGAGAGAAGACTGAATTAAGAGAAAAAATTGGAGAGGAAAAACACCAATAATGGTTGAATCAACCACTGATTTAATTCTCGCTACGTCCAGATTCACCAATTAGGAATGACTACAGAAATAGTAGTTATTCACAAGATGTCAATGGAGGCAATCAAATAGAGGTTGGTATGGATGATTACTTAAGGGATACGACTGCCATGGAGACAATGTTGTTAGATGCATTCCAAAATTATGATTAGCTAAGGGATGATGCTCATATCGCTGACACCTTTTTCGAAAGCCTTAAATTTGCTTCCACTTCCCCTCTCTTTGGACCTGGCAGACAGTCAAATTCTACCCAGTTGGGGACAACGATGTTACTGTACAACTTGAAAGAAAATTTTGGCTTGTCGAATGCATGTTTCTCAGAAATTTTGAGGTAAGTTACCATAAATTCCTCTCTTACATAAATTTGAGAAATATAATCAATACACAATGAACATTACAAATGGTAAATTCAATGAACGTTAATAATTATATCGGCATTAATGTACATTTATTAATATATTTGTTATGCGGAATTATGAATTATGGATAAATCATTCCTTCCTAGACAGGTGCTTATCTAGAACAACAAATTAAAGACTTTCTGGCTACTTTTCCTAACTGTAAATAGACACACATAACATATCAAAGAACTTACTTGGAGTTCAAGCGCTTCCTATTCTCCTTCTGTCATTCTTTCTGTAGCTTCAAATCCAAGCTAGATGTCTGAAAATATTTCCTACAAAGATGAACACTAAATAGCAAAAGATAGAAATAATACAAATGTTTATTCAAGTTATTTAGTTAAATCAATGAAACATAAACCATATGCATCAAATAAGAATTCACAATATGGAAAATATGAGCTTATACAGATACATATGTGGGAAAGTAAGCAGCAATCTTTATTAATGGATAGAAGGGGAGGTTACAACCCAGTGATTGATTTGAAGTGACCATCTCCAACAGCATCCCTGCCTCATCACAATGTAGATATCTCCAGCAGCATGTTACACAAATCAACTCCTCAATTGAAATTCCACCAGCGTTTCTCTACTCAAATTCTTCCTTATCAAACACTAAGATCTATGCTCAATTTATAGAGGAGTTGAAGGTAGTCTTACAATCAATCAATTTCCAATAATAGGCAAGACATGTTCCCAATATTGTAGATGTCAAATGGACACACGGATTCGAATTTTGACTCATGTGAACTCTTCTAGAAGGCACTGACCAAGTGGAGATTTCGGAACAATGAGAATTTCGCTCCCAATGTGACCAATGCACCTATGAGTGTCGGGAAGTGCTTTGCAGAGCAGCCTTGAATGGGGATACCTGCATATGCAACGCACTTAGTCCCTTTAGAGGCAGCGTTGATGAGCTCTCATATGATATATTATGAACTTCAAATCTTGGCAACCTTTGCAGATGAAAGTCACGAATGAATTGTATTTTTATTTGTCTTAGGGCATGTAGCAACTGAAATGATAGGGTATGATAGACCCTATTCATTGGTCCTGGAGATGATATCAGTTAACCAGGTCATTGGGAATGGTTCCCAAATTGACCTATAACAATTGCCCCCTAAAGCATGAAGTCAGAATAATAATAACAATATTTTGATTGAGATTCTTTACACTGTGATGGGCTGGAGATGAAACGGAGTGGCGACCTGCATCAATCTTACAATACATTACATCATGATATATCCTCTTGATCATAATTCCTTAGGGTATGCACTCCCATGTTCAACACATAAACAATCTAATAACATGTAAATAATTCAGAAAGTCGTCTACATTGGAATTTTGCCCAATACAGACATGCCTATAGATATAGGCCCATGTTCAGATGACGATCTGTATGTAAGGTCACCTATAGATGATGTGTACAACAATCCTGAAATTGTAGCCTGGATGGTTGAAACTAGATCTGGGGTCTTCTTATCTCGTTCACTCAATAATTCGGGTACAATTCTAGCCATGCGAATATATTATTGATAGTCGAACATGGAAATACATCATTTGATTACCAGTCAATGATGTGAGTTGTTAACAAATGTGAGAGAGCCACCATTGATGTCAATGGCCCTCAAGGTATTGCAATACATTTCATAAGGCATGAATAAATGATTTGATGTCGAACGCCAAACAAAATATTTCGGTCAAAAGTCCAGAAGCAAGGATCTTGTCGATGTTGTAACAAGCCTCATGGTACTGGAATATAATGTTTCTAAGTGAACTTCCTAGATAATGATTTTTCGTCGATAGGAAGCCACCTTATTGCAAAATAGGAGTTATTGATTTCGGAGACAAAGGTCTGACTTGGTATAGAAATTTTCAGGGATGACGGTCATGAGATTAAAGGTTTATGAGTATTGCATAAGGATGAGTATTCACTACATGACTTCTCTTGAACATATCGGCAACACGGAGATGAGTTGGAAGCATTGACCCAAAACCAAAGTGAAGGTATGATGAACCATAGGTATGAATGAACCGTCAAGAATATTACCCAACCCAAATAGTCACGGCGATGGAGCAAAGTGTCATGTTCAAGAGCGACCTGCTACCATAAAAAGTTCTATTCACTTTCCCAAATTTTCCCCGATCATTTTTCGACCAGTACCTATTTATTTACTTTTACGAGCTCAAAAAGACAAGTGCTCGGCAATCTTTTCACATTATCGGAGTCTGAAAATAGCTGAAATAGGACTCCAGGGGTTCCTTTTTCGCTATTATCTAAGCTCGAAAAAGAGATAAAAGTGTGCTTCAAATCCTTTTTCATTTTTAACAAAGCTCGAAAAATGAGAAAAATCATTCTTGAAATAAATCTGCACAACTAATTTGTTCATCAGTTGTAAGACCTGTTCAGAACAACATCAAATGGATTAAAAATACATGTTTCATGATAAAAAAACATAATTGAACCATAGTCATAGAAATAAATTCGATTTGAAAATAATTAAATGACTATTAAAAAGTGTTTTACTATTCATTTTTACCATTCCATAGTTACCATTTGCATTTTGGAGCTTTGAACGTGATTTTGCCCCCGAACTTCAGCTGCTGATTGCAATCGTTTCTGTGGACGGATTTCATTTCCGTTTGATCCAGGTTAGTGATATGAACCTCCTCTTTCCTTCAGTAATCATTTCATTTCCAATTTTTGCAATTTTTTAGGGTTTTGGGGTCCCTAGGGAAAATTCTGCCCAAAAATAGGGCAACGCACCCTTGGATGTCAAAACCTGTGTTGCATCGCAACTAAATTGAAGGTTAATTGCATACACAATGCATTGTCTCTTGTTAGAGCCTACGTTGGGCGCAATCTATATTTTTTGTTTTTGCATTATGCCCAAAATTTGCCCAATTTTTTGCATTGAATGGAATCTAATGGTTCTTATGGTTGTATTTCAGGTTTCCATTGGATTACAATGACAATTACATGGAGGGAAAGAGAACATGAAGAATAGGATATGATTGCCCTAAATGATCTGGGTACAGTAAGAGCCCTAAGAGATTGTGGACTACTAAAGTACTTCTAGTTGTCAGGGATGAGGCAACAAATAGAACTCTTGGAGTTCTTAGTTTGAGCATGGGATCTAGCTATTGAGGCATTTCATATTAAGAACCAATTGGTTCCCATAATAGTCGAGGATGTATACTTTCTTACAGGTTTGTCGACGAGAGGCTTACCTATTTCTCTCTCAGGGTCTATTCTTGGAGGAGAGATAGTGAGATTATGTTTTGCAACATTGTTATCCAGGGGCAGAGCCAAGAAAATATGGAAAGATAAACATCCAGGATGTTAGATATTTGCCTTTGAGGACTATCCTTTTCACGATCGCAAAACTTGTTGGCACCGTTACACTACATGTAGCAAATAGATTGTATATGCAATACGCGCTAGAGTGTATGGAGCCAACAGTCTTCAACTGGTCTGAAGTTGTACTTTCTCAAATAAAAGAACAACTGAAAAAAGCAAAGGGATGAAGGAAGAATAACTTCAATTATGTTTCAACCCTCATATCCTTCGCCTTAGAATAGATTCCACTGATGCAGCCACAACATGTGACACTGGATGTGTCTAATCTTAGAGATCCGCTGATGCAGATATGGGTAGAACTCATGGGTAAGCACGTAGGCCAATTGACTATTGTGTTCTCGACTGCATTCTTTGCCTAGTTCTGATGACAAATTGTTGCCATCGATGAGTATGCATATGTAGGTGTCAATTTCCGAGGAGATCCAGATTTAGCATTACCAAAAGGCGCTAAGTGGGGTGCAATAGGTAAGAATGTTTTGACTATGTTTTTTATTTTCCTAAGGTTTATACCATGTTTTTGTATTTTGATGTTTTCCCAAGGCTAAAATAATTTTTTTATGTAATGCAGATGTTGGTCGTGTTCAACCAGTAGAGGAACCAGAGCATGAAGCAAATGCGCCAGTAGAGAGGGCTATCGGGAGAGCAGTCCTTCAAGATCTTGATATGGCTGAGACTCTGGATGAGCTTCGGCAGCACATAGAGGGTTTGACCTTTAGGATTCAAGATTTCCAGATCGAAGAGTTACCCATGTGACTGCAGCGACACATTATTGGGGTTCCTAACTGCTGGATGTGATTACTGCGCAGGATAGCTAGATCTGTAGCATGTTACCACGAGCACCACTAGTTTACTTTTGACATTTTGCATACATTTTGAGGTCAGATGACCAATATGTCTTGGGTACAAATTTTGTAAAAACCTATAACTATATATCTATATGATTTCAGCATTTTCCTATGTTTATTGTGAAATCCTATTCAATGGTGTCAATATTTTCTTTACATATGTTACAAATTTCTGTCTAAAACTTGATTAGCTAAAGAATAAATCAATGTGTTCAAATTTCTGGAAATGTGTTGATATTGAATAAAATCAAAGTGTCTTTCCAAAAGTCAAACTCTTAAGAACAATCTATGCAGTGTTGGATTTCTAACAGTATAAACACTAGTAAGTTGTAATACCACAAGTTGTGAGTCTAACCTTATGATGACGCGGTTAATACCAAATGAAATGGCATCAGAGAAAATTTCAATCCACGTGCTATACTCAATGATATTGTTTGTTGATATACCAATACAAATCCCTTGAAAACTCACTAACTCGTCGTTCGAAGAGAAAATGGCCCACGCTTCAAAGGATAGATTCTACGTACTACAACTAGCACCATCAGCATATCCAAAAAATGGTTCTGAAGATTCAGACGTCTGCGATTAAATGTAAAGCGGATTACTAATGTCAAGAAAACTCTAAAAATAAATTAAGATAGTGAATGCAAATCAACAGCATATATATACAATATAATACAAAATATTACTACACTCATGATTAAGCATAGTAACGTTTCAAATACAACCCATTTCTAGGTTGCGCCAACGGAATTCCATCGTAATCAACCAAGTCATATGCACCCTTAGCAAGAACTCTTTTGACAATATAGGGGTCATGCCATAATGGCTCAAATTTTCCTGTATCTATTATATCAGTTTCTTGATCATAAAGAAGGACCAAGTCGCCCTCTGAGAAAATGCAAGGCTGTACATTTTTGTCGTATTACGCCTTTATAAGTCTCTTATGCACTTCGTTGGCAAATTGGGCTTCACGATGCATTTCATCAAGATGGATGAGGTTAAAAAGACACGCTTCTTATTCTGAGGTGTCAGGTAACAAGTCGATTATGAGTTTTAACGATGGTATTTCACAATGGATTGGTAAGATAGCCTTCAAACCATACACCAATTGAAAAGGAGAAAATCCAATCGCGTTTCTTACCAAGGTTTGATACACCCACAAGGCGGAGTACAGGATCAAATACCAATTTCTTTTACGAACTCATATCATTCGTTGAAGCATACGTTTAAGAATATTGTTGATAGCCTCAACTTGTCCATTTGATTTTGGATAATAAGGAGTAGAATTATCATGTGACAATCCCAACTTGGCAGTCAATTCAGTCATCATATGGTTCCGAAAATGCTTCCCATGATCTGTACATATATTTTGTGGGACTCCAAACCATGCAATAACATGATTAAAGAAAAATAATGCAGTTTTTTGTCCTGTGTTGTTGAATGTAGGCATCGCTTTGGCCCATTTGGTAAAGTAGTAGACTGCGAAATTAATATAACCATGCCCCCCGGATGAACGAGGGTTTCAGGTCATGAAGTCAATACCCCATTTTGAAAATGGTCCCACAGAGACAACAGGATGCATTGGCGCTAGTCGTTTGCGGATTTTACGATAAAAAATCTGGCATGCATGACAACTTCTGACCGCGAGGATATACAGTCTCGAACAATTGTAGGCCAAAAATAACCGGCGCGGAGTATCTTTTGTGCGGTAGCATATCCAGATAAATGTCCACCACAAGCCCCAACATGACAATCATTTATAACCTTTTTGGCCCCCTCATGAGTGAGGCACCACCTTAAAATGGTATCGACACCATGATGATAAAGTGTATCGTCGACGATCAGATAACCTTTGGCTTGGTATCGAATATGTCGTTGTTTAGAGTGTGAGGTATCAGGTCTAAAAGTTTGATTTTGGAGATAAATGATGAAATCTCCATACCAAGGATCAGATGATCCGATCAGAAACAGAAACTCGTCAAGCATTGATGGTTCCGACGTAGTTGCAGTACTATCAGAGGGAAGGTCACAAAGAAGCTCAGTCAATACTAAAGACTTCTTTGACTTGGATTTGATGAATTCCAAATCAAATTCCTGCAAAATGACAATCCATTTTGAATATTTGCCCCCAAGAAATTGACGTGATAAGATATAAGTCATGGGGTTGCAATCCAAAATGACAGTGGTCTTTCAGAGCAGGATATAGTGGCGAACTCTTTGGATAGCTTGAACAGCTGCCAAGATAAGATTTTCTATGTATGAATACTTAACTTCTGTATCATTGAGATTACGACTCAAATAATAGATCGGATGTTCAATTCCATTTTCTACTTGGACCAAAACCATAGCAATGGTCGTTTCAGCCGCGGCAATATATAGGAAATAATCATTTTGATTATTAGGGGGGTACATTAATGATGCTCGGACAAGAGTAGCCTTGACAGCATCAAAAGAATCTTGTGCAACTTGATCCCAATGGAAGGGAACCCCATTTTTCAATAGTCGAGTAAATCCTTTAGCCATTTCGACGTAGTTTGGAATGAACCTTCTTAGGAAGTTAGCCTTTCCTTGAATTTTTTGTATCTGAAGTAAATTTGATGGCACAGGCAAATCAAGAATGACCTGAACCTTCAATGGGTCTATTCAAATTCCTTCTTTTGAGACTACGAATCCAAGCAAACGACCAGAACCAACACAAAACACACATTTATGTGGATTGAGGCGTATTTTGTAGTGTCGGCAGTGTAAGAATATGGCTCTCAAATGCATCAGGTGATCAGACTGATTTCGTGAATGCGCCGGTAAATCATCTAGATAAGGTTAAACAATGTGCTTGATGTCATTGAAAGCATAATCCATTGCTCTCTGAAAAGTTTCCCTAGTGTTCTTTAAACCAAACAGTAGTTTCCTATAAGTGAATGTGCCCTAGGGACAGATGAATGTTGTCTTATGTTGATCCTCAGGGCGGATATTGATTTTCTTGTAGCCATAAAATCCATCCATAAACGAAAATATTTCGCATCCAGCACAATCGTCAATAATCTGGTCAATAAAGGGAGTAGGATAGTTGTCTTTCGGACAGGCAAGATTGACGTCCTAATAATTGACGCACACTCTAATAGTTCCTTGCTTTTTCATGACAAGAACGATGTTGGAAACCCACTCAGTTAGCGAAACAGGGTAAATGAAACCAGCACACAAAATTTTTTCAACTTCTATTTTTATGGCAGCGGCTTTCTTTGGATGAATAGGACGAAGTTGTTGACGCATCGATTTGACATCAGGATACATATTAATAGTGAGTTCAATAATACTAGTATCTATGTCTGGCATTTCCTTGTAATACCAAGAAAATACATCACGAAATTCATGAAATAGAGAGTGATATATTTCGAGTTTTGATGGAGAACAAGGTACACCAACATGAATATTTTCTATAATGCCAGGTTTGGTCGAAATATCTACAAAAATAATTTCTTCAATATTTGAAAATTTTCACTCGGAATCGATTGCATTAATAGGTAAATAATTCGAAAAGAAATTTTTGATTGATGGGTGATATAGTTCAATAGGATATTTTTCTTCATAATCAAGAAGATGGGAACGATGATGATAATCCTCCCATGGTTCTCCTTCTGACATCATAGCTTCCAAAACATTCTCATTTGTCAATAACATTGAGGAAAAAGGATCAGAAGGAGTACCAAAATCTAAGGAACGATCAACCCAAACAATCGGCGAAGCTGATTTCAGATTCGCTTCCCAAGCCAAATAGATTGATTGCTATGCCATATCAATAGGTTTGGGTGACAGAAATTCATCCAACGTAACAATTTCAGAATCACCCGTACTCTCCCTTAAGCCAGATGGAGTGGAAGAGATCATGTAGCAAGGCTCTATACTTGCAATTTTTTCCGACGTCGCAAGCAGCGGTAATGCAAAGGTTCCCATGAGAGTGGAATACTTTAAGAGTCCTATACCAATGTTCTGAAGTGTTAGTTGGGGTGCGTGAATGAACGTAATACTTCCAATTACCTGTGAAGTGGAGGCAAAGAAGGATAGTTGATTAATGACTATGATAGTACCTTTATATGGAAAGGCAATCATTCTGAAATGTGTAGAAACAATTGCAGTCATTGCATATACCCATGGCCTTCCAAGTAGAATATTATAGTCAAGGGGTCTGTCAACAACCTCGACATCAAAATTCACTGTTTTTCCCCCTAGTTCAACATGAAAGTTATTAATAATACCACAAGGCTTTGTGTATGTCCATCAAAAGCCTTCAACATCGTTGATGATTGTGATAATCGCAGCGAGCAAAGTGACTTCCAACAATTTAGAGACATAATGCATGTAGATGCTCCCTCATCAATAATAGTGTGATGAACAAGGTGATTGATAACTTTTACTTGTATGGAGAATGCCAATTCTGCTGGTAGTTGTGGCACATAGCCTGTATGATTAGACCAAGAAGATTAGAATCATTCAGATCAATTCCACCAATAGTCGACAATAAATCTTGTTTTTGGGAGGGACAATGTTGTAATACCTCGAGAGCAGACATATTTGAAGGGGATTGAGCCAAATCTTCAACTATATTATAATTTTGTGCAGCTCTTGCTCAAGGATTATATGTCGATTTGTGAATTTCTACCTTTGGTGGCTTGATTGTCAATTCAGGAATAGCAGTAGGCGGTACTAATTCCGTATACGGATTCGTTGTCAAGGTAGTAGGTTTATCAGTGGCCTGACTACCATAATCTTTATTACGCGTTGACACCAAAATATTTGTTGAAGGTTTTGTGACGGATAACGTAAGTACTTGGTAGATAGAAGCTGGATCTGTAACAACCATGTTTGTGTCCGGATTTGGAAATAGGTCTGTCAACACAGCCGATGCATGGGAAGTCTTGATGATTTTTTAGACTTCGGTGCGGTGAGGACAATCCCTAAAAAATTGTTCCTCATTATAGATTATGCATGGTTAACGAGGTTTCCTAGGTCCAGACGATTGATCAGATGATTTTTCCTGCAAGTTAGAAGTTTTCTTTTTCTTATATTTCCCTTTTTTCTTACTTCTGTGTTGCTTGTTACTTTTGCCTTTGTCAAACGACATGGCATTAATTTCGGAAGAAGGTGCAGGATCATATGCAGTAGTACGATGTGTGCTTACAATACCAATCAAGCCATCTATGATATGAGAGTCCTTTAATTGAGGAGGAATAATAAAATTAGATCTTAGCGAGTTAGGAATTTTTTCATAGAGCGTGCCAGACTGAGTGTAAATCAAGTCTCAATATTGGGCACGAGCGATAACTTGCTCTTCTGTGACGACGCCACCCTTAGATACATCCTCAGTTATAGATGGTAATAGCGACTTAATGAACCACTCAAATAGGATTTGATCCAGAACAAATTTCTTAACCATTCTACGACGATGACGCCACTCATGAATATGATCAGAAATGTGAGGTGCATTAGTCTATTTCAAATTGGTCAATAGTTTCGTTCCAGTTTCATATCGTATGGGTAACTGGAAGTGAGTCAAAAATACAGTGGCTAGGGCAGTGAAATTATCAAAAGAAGCTCTAGGTAACTTAATATACCATTTTTCAGCTGGACCTGTGAGTGTACGCTGAAAAAGACGTAGTCGAACAGAATCATCATTCAGGGAATTTGATGAACACCATAAATGATAAATCATGACATGAGTCGACGGGTCTTCTCTAGAGTTTCCATTGAACTTAGGAATATCCGAGGGTAATTTGTGAGGTATCACCAGCCACCAAGGAGCATAGTTAATTGGATCATTAGTTAGCCGATTTAAATCTTGTAACTCTAAAGTTGCAACAAAAGGCAATTGTCTATTAAGGTCAGGTTGAGCATAGCTAGGGTAAGATGGAATTTCTTGAGAAACAGGCCTTTGAGCACCAACATAAGGAATATGTTGCTAGTAACCCAGATAGGGGTTGTTTTGAAAAGCAAACGCTTGAGGACTCTGTTGACCAAAACTTGGATATGATACTTATTGAAATGAAGTTTGAGGCATTTGCACCAGAGGCTGCCAAGGGGTCTTTCCACCAATGTTATAACCCAAATTAGGATAACTTGGATTCGATTGATAGGTATAACTAGGTTATGGCTGTGACATCCCATAAAATGGTAAACCAGCTTATGAATAAATGATTTCGGATACAGGTTGTTGTAAATTAACCGAAGGATTTGGAGTCTGTGGACCCAATCTTTGAGGGTATCGAGTTGAAGGACCCGCTTGATAAGGTTTTTGTACAACATTTTGATTCTGTAACAGGGGTAAAGATGTATTAACAAGTGGAAATGATGTGGGTGTAACAGGTTGAACTGGTTGATACGAGTGTATAACCGTTTGTGGTTGGATAGGCAGAGTGGGTTTCCATTGACAAACATTCATTTCGACGTTAGGTTGACCAAAAAGTGACGAAGTACTGTCATATTGGGTGACCAAAGTTTTCCCCCCAGCATGAGGATGATAATAAGATGGAAAATATTTCTCTCCAAATGTTAGGACTCCAGTTGATATGGTACTTAAAGTAATAGACCCTGAAGGACCGGCTTGATATTTCCCCGATGATGTATATAAAGAATCAAACCGTTCAGTACTCACTATAGGATTACCAATTAGAATACTGGACAATGACATTGGTAAAGTCCATGCTTTTTAAGATGCACCAGAGAAAATTCCAGATAAATATTTATAACCTAATGGGACCATAGGACCACCATGAAAATATGACTCTGGTGTAGTTGTAAACATCGACGAGGTAGAGAGGGAAGGTGCTGACGTAATTGGAACAAATGGCCCAACCAAAGATGTTGGTTTAGGCATGGTTACTTGACCAAATGTATACCCTTTGGAATCGACGAGAGTTTGAATAGGAACAGGATCAACAAAAGCAAATGGTGACGATTGAGGAAAAAACTCGTACAGGTAAAGGTCCTCCCCAAAATGGGTTGGAGTTAAAGGTGTCTCGTCTTGTGGGATTTCTTCAATCGCAATTAAACCAGGTGGAAGTATTTCACCGTCCGGCCCAAAGTATATTTCAGGTGGTTGACTATGTGATAGGGGAGATTCAATGGCTACAGAAATTTGTGGGATGACCAAGGCAGGAACAACTTCTGGTTGTTTGACTTTGGGATTCAGATGTTCTGGAAAATAAGGGATAGGATCTGAATCAAATTCAGATTGAACAACGTCAGGTCCAGGAGGTATGCTCTCACTGATTGGATGGATCGTGGCCACGGGTAGCTGTGAGGACTCCGTTTCGACAACAGTAGACGAACCAAGATGTGTAGAAATAAACTGAGCTAACTCTGGTATATGGGAAGATGATGTTTCACCAGAGGTATAAATTATACTTGATTCGGCAGAGTGTGATTGCCTTCTCCTACCAAAAGTAACTTCTAGTGGTAAAGGTGGTTTTAATGCTAATCTATGGGAACGACGAGGGAAAGGATTTTGTTCTTCCATGATTACTGATTTATTTTAACCAAAAACAAATAAAATAAAATAAAAGGGTAATTCTAGGCAAAAGGGTTTACCAAGAAACTCAGAACTACATAATACCTCCTGGCGAACCAAGAAGTACAGGCAAGAAATCTCCCCGAATGTTGTGTTTGTTGTATCACAATTTCCAAGGCAGCCGACTCGGTTCACTATGGATGGAGAGCACCTAAAATTTGTCCTCCCAAATATACCCGAAGGTACATGGAGGCCCAAGTATGTATTAGCGCTGTCTAATGTGAAACCGCACAGTGAGAGCACCCCTTTATACTTTTCATACTGTAACACCACCCGATATACATGAAAGTACGTGGACGAGCTATGATGTACTTACATACGTGGAGTGAGGTATCACACTCAGAATGTATCACAGAAAATTTAACGACAACTGCTATGTTTTACGACGTCAGAACACATATCTAGCCTAGACCTTCTAAATGTTATCGTTATGGTTCCAATGCTTTGTTAGGTAAATTGAGATAAATTTTAAGTTGATCTTTTTTATGAATTTGTCTTTCAAAGGTTCACCACGATGATGTATTGGAAATTCCTAAAATGAAAACTAAGAATGATAAGAAATCTTTCACTTTTAGTTTTTCAATGAAAACCCTAGCTACTAAAGGGAAAGAGAAATTAATTTGAGAGCAAACAAAACAAAGAGCACAAACTAAATGCAGCTTTCCTAATTGTTCCTTTTGCAAAACATACAATCCACTACATGCAAATGCAGGTTTTTCTTTTCAATTCCTTTAATGTTATGAATGCAGAAAAGAAACTAAGTGCATCAAATTAATAAAACAAATGCATTTTACTTTAGAGAAATGAAGAATAGAACAACAATTTCTCTTTTGAAGGAAAAATGAGGAATTAAACAACAATTTCTCCTATCAGGAAATGAAGAATTTACAACAATTTCCTTTTCAAAAGCAAATGGATCTAATGTGACAAAAAAAATACTTTGAAATTAATTCTTCAATTGTAAAGAAAAACACTTTAAACAAACATTGAACAAACTATTCTTCCAAAGGAGGAAGAGGTAGATAAGTTCACTGGTCGATATGAGGCTCAGGCTTTTCAAAACACAGCAGAGAACAACCTGAAAACAAAATGCAATGAAAAATTCAATGGAATTTGGATGTTTTCAGGAGGCAACACAATCTCTAAAGAGAGACAGTGCTTTGCAACACAGGTCTGAAAGGGAGACAGTGCTATGCAAAGCATTTTGTTTTGTCCAACAGTGCATTGGGCGCAGTGTATAATGAAAAACACAGCTGTTTAACGCACTTCTAATGCAAATTTGGATTTCAAAAAACCTAATCTTTTTGAGTAAAAGCTACTGGGTGAATAAACAGAGAAAATCAGAGGCAAATACACCTAGGATGAAGGGTAAACTCCCCAACGAGTCGCCAATTTTTTATGCAGAATTATGAATTACGGATAAATCATTCTTCCCTAATCAGGTGCTTATCTATAACAACATATTAAAGACTTTGCAACTACTTTTCCTAACTATAAATAGACACACAGAACAGATCAAAGAACTTACTTGGAGTTCAAGCGCTTCCTATTCTCCTTCTGTTGCTCTTGCTGTAGCTTCAAATCCAAGCTATATGTCATAAAATATTTCCTGCAAAGATGAACACTAAATAGAAAAATATAGCAATAATACATATGTCTATTCAAGTGATTTAGTTAAATCAATGAAACATAAACCATATGCATCAAATAAGAATTCATAATATGGAAAATATGAGCTTATACATATACATATGTGGGAAAGTAAGAAGCAATATTTATTAATGGATAGAAGGGGAGGCTACAACCCAGTGATTGATTTGAAGTGACCATCTCCAGCAGCATCCCAGCCTCATCACAATGTAGATCTCTCCAGCAGCATGTTACACAAATCAACTCCTCAATTGAAATTCCACCAGCATTTCTCTACTCAAATTCTTCCTTATCAAACACTAAGATCTGTGCTCAATTTATAGAGGAGCTGAAGGTAGTTTTACAATCAATGACTTTCCAATAATAGGAAAGACATGTTCCCAATCTTGTATATGTCAAATGGACACATGGATTCGAAGTTTGACTCATGTGAACTCTTCTAGAAGGCACTGGCCAAGTGGATATTCCAGAACAATGAGAATTTGGCTCCCAATGTGACCAACGCACCTATGAGTGTCGGTAAGTGCTTTACAGAGTAGCCTTAAATGGGACTACCTGCATATGCAATGCAATTAGTCCCTCTAGAGGTAGGGTTGATGAGCTCTCATATCATATATTATAAACTTCAAATCTTGGAAACCTTTGCAGATGAAAGTAATGAATGATTTGTCTTGTTCTTTGTCTTAGGGCATGTAGCAACTGAAATGATAGGGGATGATAGACCCTATTCATTGGTCCTAGAGATGATCTCAGTTAACCAGGTCATTGGGAATGGTGCCCAAATTGACCTATAACAATATTTTTCCAGATCACCAACTACATGTTATTCAAATATAAGGTTCTTCCCAATGATAATGTCTTGCCCGGTAGCTGCGAAGAGTCAAAGAAATTGTTAAAAATGTTGGGTGTTGAGTACATATCATATCATGCATGTCCAAAAGATTGTATTCTATATAGAGGATAATATGCAGACAAAGAGATATGTCTGAAATGTGGGCATGGCAGGTATAATAAATCAAAAATAAGGGTAAATCACGTACTTGTCCTTATTTTAATATACTGAGGCACATGCCTATAATCCCAAGGATTCAAAGGCTCTTTCTTTGCAAAGAATTAGCTATGTTGCAGGGATGGCATGCCTCACACATAAGTGAGTTGGGATTTATGCAAATCCCAACTGATTCAATAGCCATGAAGCATATAGAGGATACATGGCTCGAAAAATTCAAGGATGAAGTACGAAGTCTACGACTCAGCATAGCCATGGATGGCGTCAACCCATATTCCCTCCAAAACACCAAATATTCTGTTTGGCCTGTAGTACTGATCAATAACAATATCCCCCCATGGTTTTCTGTGAAGAATGAACATCCGATGTTGGCTCTCATAATCCCTGGTATAAGACAAGTGAAGAATATGGATGTCTACTTACAACCACTAGGATATGAATTGAAGGAATTATGGTATGGGATAAATGTATAAGATGTATCAAGACCCATCACAACAGAGAGGAGTTTTAGGTTGTATGGCATATGTGCTTACACAACACATGATTATCCAGGCTTAGGAGTTTGCTCTGGTAAATTACATGTTTAATTTATTGATTTGTTTATATACGCAACAATATTCTTTCACATTGTAGTTATTTAATTCGTTGTAATTATTCTGATCTTCATGATATTCTTTAACATGCCATGCATATTAATTGTATACAATAATATCGCAGGTCTTGTAACAAAAGGGTATTTTGGATGTAAATGTTTTGGACCTTCTCTGAAAGCTATATGGTCCAAGGACCTATGAAATCCAATGTATGATTGCTCCAGGGTATTCCTCCCAAAAGAACACCCTTACAGAAGAGCAGCATCTGCTTTCAATGGTAAACGAGAGAGAACCCAAAGGCCTCCAATAATGACACGATTTGAATGGTTTAGATCATATGAGAGAGAGAAGGAGAATGAGTTCATATAAATGTTCGATTCAAATGGGGAGCCTATGTTCGATGATCCAGAATTCTTCGACACCTATGTTGAGAAATTTCCCATTACGATGAAAAGGAAATCTATCTTTTATAACCTCCCATATTGGGAGCATCTTAAGATTACCCACTTATTATATCCCATGCATATATTTAAAAATGTTTCATCTTCTTTATGGATGAACATATCATTGAAATAAAGTGACACATTGGTTGTTAGGAAAGATCTTATTACTTCAAAAACTAAAAAGAAACATTGGCCAACACGATTAGAAATTACAGGTTCAGAGGCAGGCATTGGTCCCTCTAATTCATGGTATTTCAAAGAAGGTGATGTCCCATGGATTTTTTAAAAAGACAATATTTCTTTGGCAAAGGAAGTTATAATGGGTGTGAAGGTTCCATCTTCATACGAGTCTTCACTACGGCGCTACTTCACCGTGGATTTATATAATCATATATAAACTTTATATATTATAATATAAAATTTTGTATTATAATCTATAAACTTTATAGATTATAAGGACCTTTGGTTGCCCCATAACCCCACCCTCAACCCCAACCTTCAGTTATCTCCTTTACTGCTAAAGTATCGGCACACACCTCTCAACTACAAGGACCTTCCCATTGCCCCTTTCCCTTTCCATGACAGCCCATCCACCCCTCAAATCCTTCCCAAAAACCTCCCCACCCAATAAATGCAAGCCCTTGCCCCTTTCCGGGCATCCTTAAAGGGCCCTTCCCTTGCCCTTACCGCCTGTACTCCCTGAACATACTTCCGCCTAACATCCCTTTTTACCCCTTAACAAACCCATCCTAAAGGGCCTTTGAGGCTCTATTTGTGACTTTTTCTTATGGGTTTTTGTATGGTGTACTTTATTTGTCGGGGTTGAAATCGCATGACCATCTGAATCTTCTAAGAGTACGTATAATTTCAAAGCATGATTTTATTATTTTTTATATTACGAGGGACATTAGGTTATGTCGGAAAGATACAAGAGATCATTGAAGTGGATTTCTCTTCTTTCCAATGTGTTATTTTTAGGTGCAAGTGGTGGGACACCTTTGATCAGAATAATGTAAAGGAAGATCGCGATAGTAGGCTGATATGTATCAACTCTAGAAAGATGTGGGATGAAGCTAAGGAGCCCTATGTTTTCCCCAAAAACTGCAACTAGGTGTTTTTTTACCCAAATGTGTTGAATAGGGATTGGTGGTTCGTATTGAGACATGACCCTAGATCAAAACAAATTTTTTAGAACAATAGTGTTATCATGCCATGTGAGCTGGAAGATAATGAGGGTGATCATGAGAACTGAGAGTGATATGGTACATGTGTTATTTCATCAATATTTATACCTTTTAAGATGGGTTTTTCGAAACATTATAATATATATTTTGAATTAATTGGTAATTTGCATTGTGTTAATGTTAAAATCAATATTTCACTTGATAATTTACAATTATGTTGATCTCAAAAACAATAGCGTACTATATAAAATTCTTTTTTTTTGTATGTAAGATCATAATAAAATAATGATAATTTTAAAGTACATGAATTTATTTGCATTATTTTCTAAACTTTATTATGTTACAATAATTCATATTATTCTAGATTTATTATTTTCCAATTATTTAAAATTTTACAAATTTACAAGTTTAAAATTTTTAATAAAATCATTTCACATTAATAAAATTAAAATTTTACAAATATTACATACAATTACAATTAAAATTAAAATTACAATTACAGTTTTAGAATTTTACATACAATTACAATCAATTCATAGTAATACAATTAAAATTTTACAAATATTTTACATAGAATTACAATTACAATTACAATTTTACAATTTCACGTACAATTACAATTACAATTTTAGAATTTTACATATATACAATTACAATTTTACAAATTTAAAATTTACAATTACAATTACAATTTTAGAATTTTACATACAATTAGAATTACAATTACAATTTCACATATATACAATTACAATTACAATTAAAAATAAAATCATTTCACAATAAATTAAATATTACAATTACAATTAAAATTTTACAAATATTTTACATACAATTACAATTAATAAAAATACAATTACAAGTTTAGAATTTTACATACAATTAGAATTACAAATATTACAATTTTACAATATCATGATCGTTTAATATTAAATTAATTAATAAACATCACGATCATGATAACCATCGTACAAACATCATATTTGACTAAAAAACACATTCAAATTCGCTAACATCATCGTGATCATGATCATCTAACAAAACACAATTAGCATTATATAACATCATCACAACACAAACATCAAATATACATCTCATGTGAAATAATTGCTATCACATACAAATCTATCTACAAGCTGCCATTAAATGAACATATCTAACATGACCTAACAATATACACATCAGGATGATCGCCAACATGTAAATTAAGTACAACTGCAACATGAACATAAAATACATGGACCATATATATATATATATATGAATATTGTCAAAAATATACAACTGTAATATAAATGTTATGGACCAGTTGGTGGTACATCATCAATAGCAGTACTAGTTGAGGCCTGCTCAGTCCATGGTGCAGCCTCGGCAAGCTCAGATAAATGTTGATCATCACGTTCCCGTTGATATGGTACTGGTGCCTCATGCTAATCAAGATCAACTATCAGCTGCTCATCGTGATGACTCGACATGGTCTATGTTCCAGCCTGCTCATGATCATGAGTACTGTTGGATGCTACATGCTGCAAACTAGACGTGGACGATGGTCCAGCCTGTTCTCCATGATGACTGATTTTCAATGCTAGTGGAGGTTTCCCATCTGGCGCGACGCAAGACTGTCGATCACGTGCTTTGTCTCGACCACGCCTATAACGTGCAACGGTCCTCCTCAATCTCTTAACTAAGGTAGTAGCTCCTACGACATGCCACATTAGGTTGTACATGCCACGCGGCATGCCTCTCCACATATGTAACAACCTATCATCGGCCAGTATGTCTCTCATAGTAGCGGGCCTAACTCCCGCCTCAACAATCAATGCACAGAGTTGGTCCGCCAAATCCAACCTGAATCTGCTATCAAGCCTACCGCGCCTAGCAAAAGGCGGTACTGGCGCACCAACAGGAGCAGGTCTCTCTGCACCGGCCTCATGATCATCGGCATCTGGCATATCCTAATCATTATTAGGATCCACACTTGGATCATTTGGGTGGCATCGGCATGTCCTCGCCATCAAAAGGCCCAATGTCTGCAAAATATATACAAGTACACAACAATAATTACACAATTTAATAAAAATAAGTTAAAGAACATGTTAGAATAAATTTAAATAAAACATTAATATTACCTCTATCATTCGGTGGCTCATCATTTGTGAAGAGGATGTTGGCACACACTCACCAATCCAAAACAGCATAAGGACAGGGGACCATAACGAAGGGATGATCATCAACACTGGCTAGAAACTCCAGTGCATCATGTGATATCCTCACAGAAAACTTCGTCTCGCCCCTCTTGGGCATCATCTGTCCCCACATGTGCATTTTTGCATGCAACATCGGCCTACGAGACTGTCGAACAAAATTAGGCCTCGTCTCCGGAAACCTCTCAAAAAATAAACAAAATAGCTCTGAAGAAAAAGGGAAGTTGACTCTCCCTTGTGCCTGAGCACGACATTTATGTAAGGTTGAACAGAACTGCCGCAAAAAAATGACAGACCACCTGACAAGTCGTGGCTCCTGTATTAAAAAATCAACTCAATATAGAAGCGGGAAAATAATGCATTGCCCGTCGCTGGTGTTGTGTGAAATGGTCGAAATCAGAAGTAAGAGGCACCTCGCCGCATCACTACCAAATGCAGCAATACGTAACTGCCCTCCGAAGACCTGAAAATCTGAAGGAGACAATATATCTGTGCTAATGTATCTCTGGGAGTACGTCAACTGACTCCCTGATGCATATCCAACTAGAACATCTGGGAACAAGGGAAAATACACCCCTCTTCTTGATAGTTGTTGGGTGCAGGAATTACACTAAGTAAAAATCCTCAACACTTAATTGTAAAACCAAGGGATTCGTAAACTTAGAGACGAAGCATAGGAAATGCTAGAGATGGTATGAATATTTCTAATTTCAACTTCTGCTTTTGAAAATAAGAATTGCAAAATCAAACTTTAGAGAAGAAAGAGGAAACTCAAACCATCAAAACAATCTGAGGCTAGAACAAGAAGAAATGTACTTGCAAAAGAGATTCAGAAATAAAGAGGAGCAATCACTCTAGCTAAATATTGATTAGCTACTGAGAATGTATTTCCTTCAGCAAATACACCTTAGAAATTTTCAACAAATGGGCCCCTTCAATCCTGCATATATAAAGATATCCTTCTTGCAACAATCGATCTTGCACTAGTGCAGGAACAACGATTTATGCAGGAAGTGTAAGTAATGTCTTTACTAAAAAATGCTTTGAACTTTCTCAAGTCCGCAGCACTCAGATCCAATACCAAGAAACTAGTTCTTGTACTCGATCTGAGCTTCTTGTACTTTAACTTTTGATCCTTGAAATCAATGATTCATTACTGCAGTGTGATAAAACAAAATCATATATCAGTAAAGATGAATATCTATAGAAAATAAGAAACATTGTCTTTTAATTAATATATGAATGAAAGCAAGAAAGTTGTTAGAAGTAAGCTAAAAAGGCTGGCTGCATCATATTATCTAGCGTTGGTGCGAGAACAGTTCTCCTGCTTGCACCAGGGAGAAACCAAACTAATGTGCAGAAAATAAATAGCACACCAATGTGCACTGGTGCAGGAACGAACCAGGCAAAGGAAATAAACCAAATCGTGCAGAAAATGAATAGCAAACCAATGTGCAGTGGGGCAGGTAACTCCTCCTGCTCGAACCAGGCAAGGGAAAGAAATCATCAGTGCAAAAATAACTTAACTACTTCACACAGCAGATCTGCTTCCACTCATACATAAATTAAAATACTACAAATTAAATCACACTTGACAGTTTAAAACATAAATTACAAGAACAACAAGGAGGGAGAACGTGCTGGATTGGCCCCGCCCTTAGCCAACCAGCGTGTTTCCCTTTCAAACGAGAATGCTACTCAAAATTAGCTCATCAACTATTTAATCCAAATGATAAAATGTACAAAACATGAGGCGGAGATCTTCTTATTAGATCCTTAAATCAATTACATACGTTATTACATATCCAGCCCAGATTTGGGCGATAACACAAAACCCGATTCTATTCTCTGATCTATTCGATTCTTAAAAACATTGAACTGTTTGTCCTATTTACATTTCTTCTTATATAGATCCTTTTGGCCGCAAGCCAAAAGGATCGTTTACCATTACATAGCCAATTACAGAAATCATTATAACAAATTACATAACCGATTGCAGAATAGGCTTTCGGCCTTCAAATTTAAATCGCTTTTAACAAAATGGGCCGCGGCTATCTCCAGATGTCCGTCTCTCTTAAGTCTGATCTCAGCTACTCTCAATTTACATGCTATCATAGCTGGGACTTGGCTGCCTTTGGATATATCCTCATTGATCGTATACAAAACAGGTGGTCAACCCAAGTGATCCAGATTCGCTTCTAAGATTCACGGCCCTGGTGCTGGTGCGGGATCTGTTCTGCACTAAAAATTAGTGATCAAGATAAGTGATCATCTATTAAATAGAATAGGAGGTAACGATAAGTTACGAAAGTAATTCTAAGTAAGAAATCACGTAATAGGTATTTAATAAATGCTAAGATGAGTTAAAAATGTAAAATATGAAGTTTATGCAAAATGTGTCATCGTTCTCGCACTAGTGCAGGATGAGGGCGCATAAGATAGGTAAAATAGGGTAAATGACTACGATTTGGGAAGGGAATAATGGTCAAAAAGAATGCAATTTAGGGGACTAACATCCTCCCATCCCTAAACTATTGTGTGTCCTCACACAACTTTTTTTACCTCTGCAAAAAACCAAAATTTTTGAATACTCCAACTTAGTCCTGTTTCGGCATGTTGTCCTCATGCTGCACTGTTTCGGCCTTCTTCCTCTTGATGTGCCTTAACTTCTTTGAAACCTTTTTTAACCACCTGAAATAGCATCCAGCCCGATATTTCCAAACTCTAACCTCACTTTTCTTTTGTTTGAGCTCTGCCATCAATTCTCCTCTGTTTTTTTTCCTTCTCCTCTTGTGCTTTGGTCACAAGCTGCTCCAAGTTTTGTACTTGGAGTTCCAATTCTGCTATGCGAGCAACAGGAGTCACCAACTCTTTTCATTCCTCTGTCTCAGCAGGGGTTGTCACTGGCTCTAGAACTTCTATATCTACCGTGGTCGCATCAAGGAACTCTTCTTCCTGCAGTCCTTCTTTTTCCGATTCCTCTTTCTCAGGTTCTTCTTCTGATTCATCTTCATCCGGTTCATCATCTAATTCTTCTTCCTCTGGTTCTTCTTCTTCCGGTTCCTCTTCCTCAGGTTCTTCTTCCTCCTCCAGTACTTCTTCCACTTCTGGGTCTTCTTCCTTAGGTTCTTCTTCCACAGGTTCATCTTCCTCTGATTCGTCTTCCTCTTCCGGGTCTTCTTCCTCAGGTTCTTCTTCCTCAGGTTCATCTTCCTTAGGTGCTTCCGCGTCCTCCTTTTCTTCAGCTCCTCCTTCAATTTCTGGTTCTACTTCTTCTCGAGCCGCGGCTTCTTCTTGTACCGGTGCAGGATGGGGTTCCATACCCTCTGGGGGTTGTGGTTCTTCTTCTACATTTGAAACTTTCCTCTTCTTTTAGGGCTTTCTAATAAGATTTGCTAGTGGAACATCGTCCCCAATTTGTGCAATATTTGTCGCATCTGCAAGAACTGACAGCTTATCGTGCTCAGATGCCCATGCCTGTGTAGAAGGTGTTTCTCCATCAAGTGCACCGGTTGTTTCCTTAGTGGAAGACGAAGCCTTCCCTTCTGTCTGCCTCCTTTTTGCACTACTGCGAGAAGGACTTCCCTTTCTGCTTCTCTTCAGGCCCTTGCTTGTACTAGGGGCCTGTGTCTTCTCTTCCTCTGCCGAGTTCCCATGCAACTATTTTAACAACTCTTCCCATGTCATACCTTTGTTTTCTAGCTGCTTTAAGACCAGGATTTTTATCAGGCCGTGGTGGTATAATCGTGCATCAGCCTGGTCCTCCCTTCCATCCGGTACACTTCTAGCCATTTTCTCTAAGATTTTGAGCAAAAAGTAGGGGAAGTTCATCCTCCAACGAATGTGTCGACCTCCTTCAAAATTTTGTAGCAGTCTGAAACAGGGTAGAGGTGTATCTCCCTTCGCAGGTCATAAATTTCTGCAAAACAAACAGGATATCATGCCATTGACCTAGCAGGGCTTTGCGCAGAACTCCACGTTTCCAATTGACCTCCATCTTCTTATCCATGAAAAAACGCTGCCATCGTTTACCTTCCAGCTTCTGGTTTTTGAACCATTCCACTCCCATATTCTTCAAACTTGTTGTTGCTGCTACAAATTTCTTTGTGACTTTGAATTTGAGTGGCCCAATTCTCACTTGGTCGTTTTTAAAACTTCTTGCAAATTGTAAGGCGACGTCCCTGTCATACCCATCGAACTTCTGCAGGAACTGTAAAAATCCCGACTCCCGCAACAATCGAAGACAGCAGCGAAATTCGGCAGTTTGCTTAATCTTGCTGAGAGACAAGGGTTCATTTCGAAGGGGCAGCATTGCTACTATCAGCTATGAACGATGAGTTTTGAGGCTTGCATGCAACATTGGGGGATCAACTTTCATAAATAGGAATTCAACCGTTCGTCCATCGTGTCTCTGATTTACCTGCCGTAGGTACTCATCATTTCTGGTCAAGCTCAATTGGTACGCGCAACGACGGTTTAACGGTCAGGTACAGCAATGACGGGATGTTTGGAATGAAGGTAGAAGCGGGGGAGTTATGAGTGAAGGAAATTTCACATTATGGCGGAATGGGGTGGATTATATGAAAATAACAATTACACGATTTCACATTCCTTCATAATTACCAAAAAAAAAAAAGACTTAGCATTCATTTAAAAAGATCATGATTCCTGCTTAAAAAACTTTGTACTTTCAACTAATTTCCTCCTAAGTAATATAATAACGTAACTGCTTATCAATGATATGAAGAACATCATATAAATTTTCATCATGAACACTTTCTTATGTCATATGATAATCTATACTGCTGCTGATAAGATGTATTCTTGTATTCATCTTTGCACTGCGTAAATCACGTCATTCTGCGGGTACTTTTATGCTCATATCATATAGGACAATATGCTTGCACTAGTGCAAACGTTAAGACGGAGAATTAAAATATAGGCTGGATTTCACATTATTTCTTTAACTTATTCTGAATTTTGCTTCGCCCTTTAATGCTTCAGAGCACAACCTTCTGCTCTTTATATGTAAGATCCTGCAATGAACTTCATGAGGGAATAAAGGAGTGTGAAAAGGAAATTTTAGAATGGGAAGGAATTATGTCACAGGGATTCCAGGAAAGTACCAAAAGAGGGAAAATAAAAGTGGAATAGGGGAAAAAATCCCAGGGTTAAAGTGGGGTTTTTTTTTAAGCGAGTAGGGTGAATTTAGAATAATATGGGAAGGTTAATTATACTAGGATTCCGAGAAGAAAGCTGAGGGAAAATTATGAAATGGGATATGAAAAAAGGCAGAAAAATTTCTGGAAGGTCTGCTTGCACTAGTGCAAGAAAAAATAATTGCAGCGAGAATTAAGCGTTACTTGGAAAAAATATCCATGCTAATTACCCCAATTGTATAAAGGTTGGTTTTGCTGAACCTGCTTTTACTTCGGTGGTTACTAGCATATCTAAAGATCAAGCAACATTCTCTTTTTATTAGAATTTTTTGATCTTCCCGCCAGCAAGCTGGTTTTCAGATTGATCCATCTGCAATCATGTCAGCGGACTGATTTTCATAATTACAGGAAATTATTTTTTCTTAATTTTTTTCTTTTTATTTTGTTTTTGTTAATTTTTTTTCGAAGAAGAGGGATTCAAATTTTCAAGAGGTTGGTATTTCCATTTACCACTACCGTTCCAAATTGCTGCTGAACTTGCTGTGTAAAATCTTTCTTGGCAAGTGGTTGAAAATATAATTTTTTTTCGAAGAAGAGGGATTCAAATTTTCAAGAGGTTGGTATTTCCATTTACCACTACCGTTCCAAATTGCTGCTGAACTTGCTGTGTAAAATCTTTCTTGGCAAGTGGTTGAAAATATTTATTTAATCTATGTCCATTTACAAAGAATATTGTATCCTATCCATCAATAGTTTTGACTTCTACACCTCCATTCTCAAATACTCGGATTACTTCATATGGTCCCATCCAACGTTTATGGAATTTCCTTTTAAAAATTTTAAATCTAGAATCATAAAGGAGTACCCAATCACCTAGTTGGAACTACTTTTTCTGAATGGACTTGTCGTGCCACCTTTTCTGTTGCTGCTGGTTTAATATGTTTTGCTGAACAGCATCTCTACGAAATTCATCTAACTCATTTAACTAAAGAAGACGTTGTTGTTGTGCCTCAGAGAGATCGAGTCCTAGCTGAACTGCAGTTCTGAAAGTTTTGATCTGGAACTCAATTAGTAACAGAACCTGTTTATCGTATACCAGCTCATATGGTGTGTGCCCCGTAATATTTCTCCACGTGGTTCTGTATGACCACAAAGCTTCTGGTAATTTTTCAGCCCAATCTTTCTGATGCATATTCATCGTCTTTGTGAGAATGGACTCGATCACCTTGTTTGTAGATTCCACCTGGCCATTTGCTTGCGGGTGATACGGAGTATATTTCCGGTGCCGGATCTTGTATTGCTCCATCACTCCTTGTACCAGATTAGAAATAAACTGCGGACCATTGTTAGAAACAATTTCTCTAGGCACACCAAATCTAGTAAAGATTTCAGAAAAGAGAAAATCAACAACAACTTTTTCCGTAGAAAAAGAAACAACTTTAGCTTCCACCCATTTTGTAACAAAATCTGTACAAACCAAAATATGATTTTTACCTAATGATGTTGGATGTATTGGCCCTACAAAATCAATAGCCCATTTTTCAAATGGCTCAATCATAACTTGAGGGTATAAAGGCATTTCATTGATCTGGTTAGGTTTTCCCATTCGTTGATGACTATCACATCGCCTAACATACTGCTTGGCATCCTTAAACAAGGAAGGCCAAAAGTAGCCAGAACGTAATATTTTATATGCAGTTCGCTTGTCAGCGAAGTGGCCTCCATAAGGTTCATCATGAGCATATTTCAATATGTCAAATACTTCCTCCTCTCTTACACATCTACGGATAATCAAATCTGGACCAGTGTAAAAGAGGTCTCCTTGAATCCAGGAGTATATGCAGCACTTTTCTAAATAATGTTCTACTTTTCACGGGCGGGCAAGTGACGTGGTGTTTTTCTAGTAACCAAATAATTGGCGATGTCAGCAAACCACGGAGAATCTGTAGACACAGCAAAAAGATGTTCATCTGGAAAATCATCATTAACAGGAGTTACGTCACCAGGATTATCTAGTCTAGAAAGAAAATCTGCTACACCATTTGATTTTCCTGGTCTATCAACAATAGTAATATTAAATTCCTGCAATAATAGAAACCACCTAGTCACTCTACTACTATTCAATGGTTTTTTCATCAATTATTTAATTGCGGAGTGATCAGTATGGACAAATACTTCATATCCTATGATATAGTGTCTGAACTTATTAATTGCAAAGATTACAGCTAAAAAATATTTCTCTGTAACTGTATATTTTAATTCAGTGGAAGACAAATTCTTACTATATAATAAATATCATATGATTGCTTGTCTTCCTCTTGTCCTAAAGCTGCTCCAACATCCAGGTTTGAAGCATCAGAAGAAATGTGAAAGGGCAGGGACCAGTTTGGACCTCTCAAAACTAGTGCATGTACCAACTTTTCCTTCAATGTTTCAAAAGACTATTGGCAAGCCGTGGACCAAGAAAACTCACTATCCTTAGCTAGAAGTCGGAAAATAAAAGCAGCTATCTTAGAAAAAAATTCAATGAATATTCTATAGTAACCAGCATGTCCTAAAAAACCTTTTACTTCCCTTTGAGTTTTGCGTGCAGGAAGATGCAGAATGATTTTGATCTTTGCCGGATCAACCTGGATACCTTTGTCAGAAATCAGATGGCTAAGTACCACTCCTTCTTTGCACATTAATCTACATTTCTTGTCACTCAAAGCAAGGTGGGCTTCTTGGCAACGAAGAAGTAATTTCTCCAAATTTTCGAGAGCTTCTTGAAAAGAATTACCAAACACAGAAAAGTCATCCATATAAATTTCTACAAATTCAATATCAGCAAAAATAGCCAAGACTGCCCTTTGAAAGGTAGCCGGAGCATTACATAATCCAAAGGGAAGCACTTTGTAAGCAAAGGTACCCCATGGGCATGTAAAAGTAGTTTTATCCTGATCTTCGGGTGCAATCTGTATCTGGTTATAACCATTGAAACCATCCAAAAAGGAGAAATATTTCTTTCCTATAAGGGTATCAAGCACCTAGTCAATGAAAGGGAGAGGGAAGTAATCTTTGAGAGTGTCTTTGTTTAATTCACGATAATCAATACAAATACACCACCTTCCATCTTTCTTAGGCACTAGCACTAATGGAGAGACCCACTGACTATCAGAAATAGGATAGATAAAACCATCATCTAAAAGTTTCTGTATTTATTCTTTCACGACATCTCTTAGAGCGAGATTCATCTGTCTTTGGGGTTTTCGGACAGGTCGAGTTCCTTCTTGAATATAGATATGATGTTACAAGTTTCAGGAGGGATCCCCTTCATGTCTTCATAGCCCCAAGAAAATGCACTAAGATGGTTTTGCAACAAATTCACAAGTTGCTCTTGTTCAAATGGGTCTAAATCTGAACTGATATGCAAAGACTTACCAGGACTAATCTCAACAAGAGTAGTATCAGGCTCCAGAGTACTCAAAGGAGTGGTCAAAGACAACGGTATAGAAGAATGAGAATCATGGTTTTCTTGGAAATCTAGGCTAAAAATCTGGCTCAAAGGCTCGAAGTTAGGCATGGTGTCTAGATTGTTCAAGAAATCTTGAATCTCATCTTCTTGTGAAGACCCAGTATAATGATGAATAAGAGAAATAAACTGAGTCTCCTCATCACTGCTTTGATCCAACCATAAAGTGTCCCAAAGGTCCTGAATGGATCTGGCAGGGGGGTATAAGGTAACTTTCTTCTTAGAATCTCCATGTGAAAATTTACATATCTCTGGAACGACATCCAATATATGCATCGGCTGTAGCAAGCCATGGTCAACCCAAGATCAAGGGGTGTCCTCCTACCGAGTTCATTGGCTGAAGCACAATGAAATAAGCAAGATATTCCCAAGAATCTAATGAGATGATCGCATCGTCCAATACTCCTTCCGGATTAATTTTGGATCTATATGCTAATTCAAGCACAGTGGGAGTAGGGCGAAGATGAGATAACCGAAGTTGATCCATGGTTTGCTTAGTCATTACATTAATGGTTGCCCCCAAGTCTATAAGAACATTAGAGACAAGGACATTACCAATCTGAATTGTGACAACAGTGTTTCTGGGATCAATATATTTTTCCACAGACACACATCCCGTCATTAACTCTGCTGCCCTACCAAAAAATTGAATAGTTTGGGGTTCCAATCTCTTCCTGTCGGGTTTCTTGAGACAGAGTTCCCTAATAATATTGGTACAAATGGGGATCTCTTTAATGGCTTGGAGCAAAGGTATCTTAATGAAAATATTATGTAGTTTCGATGCCAAGTTAGTCTCATAAACAAGCTCTCTTCTTTCCGTTACTAGCCTCTCTGGAAAGGGAGGCTGGTTGGAAGAAGATGGCAAGGACTCAGAGGGTAAGGGCTGTTTAGTGACAATTTTCGGAGAATGGTTGAGAGTTTCCTCTTCCCCTTTCTCTTCAACAATCACCATAGGTTATTTCTGATTTTCTGGTATTATAGTCCTTCCTGATCTTAATTGAATATCATGAACTCCAACTGGAATAGACTGGTATTTGAATGGAAATTGTGGGTTTGTTACATGGATCATTTGCACTGCTTTATTATTATTATTAGGATTGGGCGTAGGTTGAGGAGGTCGGAAGGGTGGAGGTAAAGGTAATGGGGTGGTCTGACTCGGAAGTTGAGGCATTGGATAAGGTACATGTGTAGATGGATATGGTTGCATAGGTGGCTGGTAGGAATATGGAGAATGATTTGGGCCTTTCTAACCATGTTGCCATGGTTGGGAAGGTTTCCCATGTTGATACTGATTTCCATATTACCACTGTTGATGAGAGTTAGGATGTGAATTATATGCATGTGGATTATAACCAAAATAGTGTGCAGGAAATTCAGGAGCCATACCTGCACCTACCTGAGGCCAATTTCTTCTTGCTCCCATAGCATACAACTATTCAGCTTCAGGTTTCCCCCCTGTAAATACTGCTTTAAGTCCAAGTATAGAGGGACATTTTTCTATGATATGGTCTTCTGCACAAATAGCACACTTATTAGTTTCTTTCAAGTTAAGAGGGCATTCTTTAGGGGGATGCTTGTCTCTGCATTTAGGACGGAAAATACATAATGACTCTTGTTCCTTCATAAGTTTTTGTTGAAATTTTAAAGAGTCTAACTGTTTAGTAACAGTGTTCATTATATCAATTTTCATGTTTTCCATTTTATTTTCCAGTCAAATAATCATAGCATCAGTAGATTCAGTTTTTCTATTTTATTTCGAGTTCCTCTACCGGATCTATATTGATTCCTTGAAAATTTCCGGCATAATTCACAAATTTGATCAAAAGTTTGCTTAGAAATATCACCTTGTCCTAACAGATTCAAATTGTTTCTAGCATTATCAGTAAGTCCTCTTAACAACAAGGTTCTAATAGTGTTGGGATCCAACCTAAGTTTTGACCTTTGTAAAATATACAGAATTCTTTCCAAATAATCTTCAAGCATTTCATCATCATCTTGTATTATTGTAAAAATTTCATCTTGCATGTCCCGAGTTTTACAATATTCTTGATATTTAGACAAAAATACCCTCCTTATCTGGTCCCAGGAAGTTATGGTGTTTCCTCCTAACCCCATAAACCAGCGTAAAACTGAGTCCTTGAGGGTAACAGGAAATAATCTTAACTTCTGAGCCTCAGTTTCATAATCATAACTTCTACACAAAATATCGAACTCAAATAGAAAAGAGTCAGGGTCTTCATGAACTTTACCATGGAAATGAGGGAGAGCTGACGGTGGAATATTCTTCATCTGTGACACAGTATCAGGATCCACAATTGGAAACACAAAAGTAGATTGTCCTTCACTTACCTGGTTGTCACCAGTCCCTTCCAAATGATCTCCTTGGTCTACCATTGTTTCTTTCTTGCTTGTACCGCTTTCCACAAGCTGATCCACACCTGAGCTGTTAGTACCAGAATCCATGTGGATTGTTCCTATGTGATGGGTTTGGATTGAATTGGGCTTCCTGCTTGCAGAAGGAGACCCAATGTGAGAAAAATTATTTTCGCCCTTAGTGGGCTTCGAACCCTTACCTTTCCTAGGCATTCATCTCAAAAAAGAAAGAAAAATATCAAAACAATTTCTAGTAAAAATGCTGTCAGAAATCAATCAACACCAGTAAAAACTCCTTCAAAAATACTTGCAAAAATAAAGGAAACTTACCTCTATTATACAAACAGAAAATTCTTACCAAATCAAATCGCCTCCCCGGCAACGGCTCAAAAATGTTGGTTGCAGGAATTACACTTAAGTAAAAATCCTCAACACTTAATTGTCAACCCGGGATATTCGTAAACTTAGAGACGAAGCATAGACAATGCCAGAGATGGTATGAATATTTCTAATATCAACTCCTACTTTTGAAAAGAAGAATTTCAGAATCAAACTTTAGAGAAGAAAGAGGAAACTCAAACCATCAAAACAATCTAAGGCTAGAACAAGAAGAAATGTACTTGCAAAAGAGATTCAGAAATAAAGAGGAGAAATCACTCTAGCTAAATATTGATTAGCTACTGAGAATGTATTTCCTTCAGCAAATACACCTTAGCAGTTTTCAACAAATGGGCCCCTTCAATCCTGCATATATAAAGATATCCTTCTTGCGACAATCGATCTTGCACTAGTGCAGGAAAAACCATTTATGTAGAAAGTGTAAGTAATGTCTTTACTAAAAAATTCTTTTCTTCGTGCAAGGGCTTTGAACTTTCTCAAGTCCGCAGCTCTCAGATCCAATACCAAGAAACTGGTTCTTGTACTCGATCTGAGCTTCTTTCACTTTAACTTTTGATCCTTGAAATCAATGATTCATTACTGCAGTGTGATAAAACCAAATCATATATCAATAAAGATGAATATCTGTAGAAAATGAGAAAACAGACTCTTTTAATTAAGATATGACTGAAAGCAAGAAAGTTGTTAGAAGTAAGCTAAAAAGGCTTGCTGCATCATATTATCTAGCGCTGGTGCGAGAACGGTTCTTCTGCTTGCACCAGGGAGAAACCAAACTAATGTGCAGAAAATAAATAGCACACCAACGTGCACTGGTGCAGGAACGAACCAGGCAAAGGAAATAAACCAGATCATGCAGAAAATGAATAGCACACCAACGTGCACTGGGGCAGGAAACTCCTCCTCCTCGAACCAGGCAAGGGAAAGAAATCAACCGTGCAAAAATAACTTAACTACTTCACACAGCAGATCTGCTTCCACTCAAACAGAAATTAAAATACTGCAAATTAAATCACACTTGACAGTTTAAAACATAAATTACAAGAACAACAAGGAGGGAGAACGTGCTAGATTAGTTGGGCCCTTAGCCAACCAGCGCGTTTCCCTTTCAAACGAGAATGCTACTCAGAATTAGCTCATCAACTATTTAAGCCAAATGATCAAATGTACAAAACATGAGGCAGACCTCTTCTTATTAGATTCTTAAAGAAATTACATACGTGATTACATATCCAGCCCATATTTTGGCGATAACACAAAATAGTCCTATTACCGCCTCCCGGTTCTATTCTCTGATCTATTCGATTCTTAAAAAGATTGAACTGTTTGTCCTATTTACATTTATGCTTATATAGATCCTTTTGGCCGCAGGCCAAAAGGATCGTTTACCATTACATAGCCAATTACAGAAATCGTTATAAAAAATTACATAACCGATTGCAGAATAGGCTTTCGACCTTCAAAATTAAATCGCTTTTAACAAAATGGGCCGCGGCTATCTCCAACTGTCCGTCTCTCTTAAGTTCGATCTCAGCTACTCTTGATTTACCTGCTTTCATAGCTAGGACTCGGCTGCCTTCAGATATGTCCTCATTGATCGTATACAAAACAGGTGGTCAACCCAAGTGATCCGGATTCGCTACCAAGATTCACGGCGCTGGTGCTGGTGCGGGATCTGTTCTGCACTAAAAATTAGTGATCAAGATAAGTGATCATATATTAAATAGCATTGGAGGTAACGATAAGTTACGAAAGTAATTCTAAGCAATAAATCATGTAATAGGTAGTTAATAAATGCTAAGATGAGTTTAAAATGTAAAATATGAAGTTTATGCAAAATGTGTCATTGTTCTCGCACTAGTGCAGGATGAGGGCACATAAGATAGGTAAAACAGGGTAAATGATTACGATTTGGGAAGGGAACAATGGTCAAAAAGAATGCAATTTAGGGGACTAACAATAGCCTAGTAATGAAATAGATGTCCTCCTCAGTGGTCGCGTACCACTAGTTAGGACCAACCCGGAAAGCCTGTAGGTGGGCATTCCACCTGCAAATAAGATGTCGCAAAAACACACCATGGCCCTTTAGGGAAGTAGCCTCCTCATAGAAATTGAGGAGGCTTACCTTCCTTAGGAGCCCCTAGGTAGCTGTTGTAATAGGGTGAGGGAATGCATCTCTCTCCCTCTCTTGTGCCTCCCACTCACAAACCATGTTATACTGCTCCGCCTGTTGTTGTTTTTGTTCCCTCTGTTATCTCCTTTCACATCTCTGAATTATTGACATATTAAATACAATATTTTTAATAAATGATACATGTATTTAGGAATATACATATATAAAAAATAAAAATTGAAAGAAAAAAAAAAAACAGTCGCTGCACCACAAAAAACAGGCATGCACCGGTAACGATGCGTCTTTTTTTGTTGCACACTAGAGATGGTGCACCAGCAAATTTCTAGCGCACCAGAGGCGGTGCACATGAAAATTTGCAACGCACCGCCCTCCTGGCATTGTTCATAAGTCAACGATGCGGTGGTATAACAGACCGCACCATGGACTATGGTCCGGTGTTGGAGGGCGGTGCATTGACCAAACTATACGCCCTAAGGCGTATGGTTTGGTTAATGCACTGACCTCCTAACATCATTACTTAGTCAACGATGCAATATTTTACCAGGCAGTACCGTTGACCATGCGAAATTCTAGAATGTGGTGCGCTGACAAAATACCCGCCCCAGGCGGAGATTTAAGTCAACGCACCGCATTGATGTTATTCCATAGGGTCAACGGTGCGGCTGGATAACCAACTGCACCGCACCTTTTTTAAATTTTTAAATATCACAATGCGCCTTTCGGTATCACCCCAGAACCGGTGCAGATACCGTAAGCACCGGTTGTAGTGTGGCCTGTAAATTTACAGGCAGCACCGCGAACCAGTGCGAGCCGAACGACTCGAGCACGCTACGTGGAAAAAAAAAATCAGGTTAATTTTAAGTTAATTTACAATTCTAATCCGCTAAAAGCCTTAATTATGGAAAAACAAGAAAAATACATGTACATTTGGTCGTCGAGGAGGCATATTGGCTGTAGAATTTGCAAAATTAAATTTTCCCGCCGTTTTGTAAAATTCAAAATGCAAATTGGTGAACAATGCAAAGTAGCACTGCGTGCAATGGGTGCAATGGGAGCACCGATGTCATGGTGGCTTAGACAAGGATAACATACACTAGTGCTTGAGAGCTCTGGAGCACTGAAAAGTGAAAAATGTGGTTTTTTGGCTGTAATTTTTTTTTTATTTACCCTGTTCCTGTGCGCAGGGTTTTATAGGCACATCGGTGCGGTTTCTTAAGACTGCACTAGCCGGTTTCAATTTTTGCGCGGGGTTTTAGTATGCACCGATGCGGAATATTTGTAAATCACCGGTGTGCTACAATAATAAGACGCACCAGGGCGGGTTTGTACGGAGCGCACGGTGTCCGGTGTGCCAATGTTTTTTGTGCACCAGTGCTTTTTCTGGTTGAATGCACCTGCGCGGGTTAGGATGATAAGCGCACCGGACGAAAAACATCCACAAAAACCTCCACCTGCTAACCTCCTCTAGTAACCTCTACTACAAACAGATTTCTAGGGTATTTTTATAAGGGGTTCCTAAAAAAAAATCCACTAGAAGGTATTTTCCTTGTAGTGTACCTGAGACTACTGATGACTCATATGGGTTTTAGCATTGGCTTCATAAACTGGATAATGGGATGTATAGCTAATGTGTCTTTTGTTGTTCTCATCAATGGGGTTGCTTCTCCTTTCTTCCACATCGAGAGAGGGATTCGGCAAGGTTGTCCCTTATCTCTCCTCCTGTTCTTATTAGCAACTGAAGGGCTAAGTGAGCTACTTATTCCAGCCAATAGGAGAGGTGACCTAAAAGGATTAGAAGTAGCATCAAATCTATTCATATCCCACCTACTTTTTGTGGATGATATTCTCTTATTCAGTAATGGGTCTCGGGAATATGTCAATCAGCTCAAGTCCTCCTTGTAGTTGTTCCTAAAGGCTAATAGAATGAGTATAAACTCTCAAAAATCTTCAAATAGTCCATGAAGCCTCTCGAGTATCGACCTACAAAGAATTTTCATTTCTCTCCCCTTCGTAATTCTTCCCATGGGTGATAGCCTAAAATACTCGGGATTCTTTTTAAAATCGGATTCCTATAAAAAATAGGATTGGAATTGGTTGTTGTCAAAAATAGAAAAACATATTAATCTATGGAGTTTCAAATGGTTGTCCAGGGATGGAAGATTAATCCTCATGAAATCATTTCTTATTGTCATTCTTGTATATTGGCTTGCTCTCACATGGGTCCCAAAAGGTATACTATCTAAAATAAGGAAACTCTGTAGTCAGTTCCTTTGGGTTGGGTCAAATGAGGAGGTAGTGCTCCCCTGGGTAGCTTGGGACAGAATTTTCCATCCAAAGGAGTGGGGAGGATGGGGCATAAAGGATATTCAAACTTTTTCTTCATCACTTGCAGCAAAATCTAGGTGGAGGCTTCTGACTGAGGATAATTTATGGATAGCAGTGGTCAAAATAAAATATATCGATCTAGTTCCTTTGGATGTTTAGATACGCAAGCCTGGGAAAGATTCCCATTAGGGGAATTTTGAGGTCTAAAATGGGCCTCCTAAGAAAAATGTACAACCAAAATAAACTTTATAAGAACCAATAGGATTCAAGATGATGATGTCAACCATGGGGGATGATTCACCTTTTTTTAAGTAAAAGGGAAAAAATATTAAAAAATAATAAAATAATAAAACTACTTTTTCAACTTGTATTTTCAACTTATCTCCCAAAGTTTTTACTGAAATTTTGAGTGAGAGTACTTATTGGATGCAAAATTTAATTCCTCATCCAAGGAGTACCCATTTTGCATACTTTTTATGGACCCTTCTACACGAAAAATGAGAAATATACGAAAAAACGTGATTGCAATCACGTTTATCAAGTATTTCTTATTTTTCGTGTAGTAGGATCCATCAAAATTTTGCAACATGGGTACTCCTTGGATGTGGAATTAAAATTTTCATCCAATGAGTACTCTTGCTCGAAATTTGAGTAAAAAAATTGGGAGACAAGTTGAAAAAGTAGTTTTATTATTTTTTTAATATGTTTTCCCTCCAAAATTTGATGATGTAATCAAATCTTATTTGATTATTTCCACTATTATTTTATAATTTCCTTAGTTGGCCCATGTTAGACCTCAAAACTCCCCTAATTACTAATGCATCTTCCATATGGAAAGTGATTATGGACTCTTGTAAGGTGGTGAAAGATGGTTTTGCCTGGCAGGTTGGCAATGGGGAAAATATCATAATTGGTAGTGACCCATGAGTGGGGTGCAATGAGGCCTTTGCTCTCACTAGAGTGGTCATGGAATCTTTAAATGAAAAATGGTTTTTCTTCATGAACCATATTACAAAGGATGAGACAACCTCAATATGGAATTAGGGGTGGAAAACAACTAAGGATGTTCAACTTGAGCCCCAATGGGGACAAGAGTGGCAGAATTACATTCAAGAACTCCATCGCACAAATTTTAGGACTAAGGATGGCCTGGACTCACTTATATGGGTTCATGCTCCGTCGATACAATACTCCCCAAATTTTGGCTATGGTTTCGTGATGGCTCATAGGGATTGGGGGTCCTAGGACTAGTGGTGCAAACCTCTTTGGAAACTGAAAAGCCTTGCAAAATCCATATTTTTATTTTGGTGTATACTAAAGAAAAAAGTGCCTACTTGGGATAACTTACAAAAATTAAACAAACATGGTCCTGGATGGTGTACCTTGTGTAAGGACTTAGAAGAATTTATTAGCCACTTATTTCTTAAATGTTGGTTCTCCACCAAAGGATGGGAAAATTCTTTGTCTCTCTTAGGCATCATACAAACTTGGAATGTGGATAGTTGTGGGGCACCTTGGAAAAGCTAGTGGAATGCAGCATCAGATTATAATATAAAAAACTTCCCACGATTGTATCCTCAAGGATTTGGTTAGCAATAAATAAAGGCATATTAAATCAATAAGCCTCCTCTCCTTCACTGACCATTGCTGAATGTGCATCAATTTTCTCTCTGCTCCCTTCCATCGATACCCCACAAACAACCGGAAATATCATCATATAAAATAGTATTCACGGTATCCATTGGGCATACTTTGATGGGGCATCAAATGCACAGAATAGGTGTGGTTCTGGGATGGTAATACATTTAAATGAAAACAGATCTCTAAAGGCTTCTATGGGTATTGGTACAGGAATAATAAACTATGTTGAGTTAATTTCTTTAAAATTCATTTTATGCTAGCTTATTCACTTGGGTATTGTTCAAGTTAAAAAAATTGGTGACTCCATGAATGCCATTAATTGGTTAACAACACTCAGAGATGTCAAAGTCATGTTTTGATTCCTATCATTGAATAAATTTTCCTTTTAACGATGGCATTTGATCTTATTATTGTGTGCCATATTTACAAGGAACATAACTCAACAGCAGACCTCCAATCTAAGGAGGGACTTCAAAAGGATATGGACATCTTGCACATAACCGAGATAGTTGATGGTACAGTCTATGTGTCGGAAAACAGGCCTTATAACATATAATATGTTCCTGTCAACATTTTTTGTCTTTTTTACGCTCGTCTATCACCTAGATTTCATGGTGAATTTACTAAATTTATGTATCTAGGTTATCTGATATTTTGAGACAATTTTATGTATTGTGGTATATTCGCGTTGATTTTTCCATTATTGGGGAGGCCTCTGGTACTAGACATACATATTTTTTGTGACTTGTCTGTGGTTCCATAACATAGGTTATTTTTTGTGGACTGGTTGCCCTTTGGGGTGAGCTCACTATATCTTTTGAATGCTTAAACGCATATGTTATGTAACATTTTATTTCCTTAATAAAATGTTCGATTTTTTCCTTGGAAAAAATAAATAAATAATTAAAAATAAGAAAATGAAATATATTAAAATAAATTAAGATAAAATCAATTTAATTAAGGGAGGCAAGAGTGGGAGGGGTGATTTACAACCCCGATGGAATAATTGAAACAACGTATGCATGGGGCTTGGGGAAGGCAACGAATAATCAAGTTGAAGTCTTCACACTCTAGAAAGGTCTCACAAGATATCTAACCAAAAGGTGTACACAAACTGAGCAACGTTGGAGATTCAATGATCACCATTTACAAATGCTTCAAGATTAGGAAACAAAATAACTCAGATCCATCCCTTATGTTCCTATAGATAGGCATTCTTCTAAGTTAGCTCAAGGATTATAATCTTTTCCATGTGAAACGAGAAAATAACCGGGAGGCATAATCTCATGCCAATAGAGGCACGATTTTAGAATAAGGGGTCGTGTCCTTATACCAATCGAACATCCAAATATGCCACATTCCATGAACGTCCATATAAGAGATAAAAGAAACAAGAATAATAAACGCTCTAAAATAGATCAACTTCACGTTATTCTAAGTATCACTTTGAAGTGCGGCAGAAGCCTCTCGAGAACCAGAACATGCAATTAGGATGTAATGATAACAGATGGACGAATATGGAATTAAAGGCCATGACAATGACCAAGTGGAAGAAATTAATATGAGTATTAAATGCCAAGACTGGGAAGGTAGGCTTGGTACTATACCGCAGCTGTGAAGAGTGGTAGCATTTCAATCGATAAGCAATGTAGCAATGGAAAATATGGAAGATCATGCCGAGTATGATCAACAACCAAGGAAGATCATTCAATGTGAAAGGATAGGCACTCCATTCTACAAGGATCCGAGCATAATATTAAGTCAATGGATGAAGAATTTAATCTAATATTCCTTCACGTTCAGGGGAATATAACGCTAAAAATGGTGTCTTCCAGCATCAACAACAGTTGAGATAATGTGGAGCAAAGGAACTAGGCTACAAGAGATATTGAAGCCATGGTTGAACAACTAGGGAAAAGGGTAGCGCAGGATGTAAACGATCATCTTGCGGTCGTAATGAATCACCCTTTGACTATTGAAAAGGACCCGGAGTTGTTGCAGAAGACATTGGAGCACTTGAACACAAAGCTGATAAATTTGCACTTCAAGTTCGACAACATCGAGGTCAAGGTGGACTCCGTGACAATAGGCGTGATTAAGGAAGCTTTCGAGATTGGAGAGATTTCGCCTCCCATAATTCAGACAATTGGGGAGGAAGGAAAACTACACTCCAAGCTGAAAAGGAGCATGGATCCTGGTCGCCCTAAAGATTTGGTCCATGAGGACTGCCCTTTAGAAAAAATGGAAGGCACTGGGTAGATTGATTTATTTTTATATATATTGTGATATGATATGTCATTTTGTGAAACTCTATGGGACTTTTTGGCGAAGTTATATTTTAAATATTGTATGCAGAATAGTAGAAAATAATTTTGGTAGCAATAGGCTCTATTCTAAAATCACTTCGAAATTTTTGAATCAGAACAAAACTTTGAATGTAAGGGACCTCGCCCGTTTCCAGTTTTGATATATAAAATCTACCCATTTCTCTTAGAAAAAAAGGATTAAATAATCTAATTAAACCAACCTAGATCCCTCTCAACTCCTGATCTACCAAGCCCCGAGAGGGATCAAATCTCTTTTCACTCTAAAACAGGTTTTCATATCAAGAGCTTTGATCCCTCTCAGCGCTTGATAAATCTAGAGTTGATGTTGAAGTCCAACAATAAATTGCAGCACACACACTAGTGTGGGACCAACAGGTCCTAGTGATACATTAGTGTGAAGGCCAATTTAATTAATTAAATTGTTGCAGTGTCTAATTTAATTTTCCCTTAATTAATTTGGACAATAAAATGTAATCGTATCTCATGATCACTTATAATAGTTAACTGAGTGTGATAAACTCAGTTAGCTCATGTATTTCGAGTTGAGGGTGGCTGGTGAGGCATGTAGGGTAATTCTATTAGTTATGGAGTTCGAATTCTAGTTGGTGCATTAGTTTAATGCATGAGTAATCAGTTGACTCAGTTAGGTGAGTTAGAGTCAGTTGAACTAGTTGTAACTGTTTGTTGCAATAGTGAGAGATCAAGTGAATTAAATATTATATAATTCACAATCAGTGATCTGCCATGCAACTGATGATTCCTATTAATAGTTGCATGCATGTCAGTTCCAATGGAGACCCAGTTGAGACAAAGGTTAAAGGGATGTTAACTATCAATTGTGTGATTATTAGATTGTCCGTATGCAACTAGACATCCATTGGATTTCCCATGATCCTTACGCATTTTTGGAAGTTTGAAATTCCTAAATAATAGGGATTGCATTCCACATGAATTTCACAAGCAAGGAAGGTTGTTTAGAGGCTGAGAATTGGCTAAGTGTTGGTCAATTTTGTCCGGGACAGTGTGAGACAATTGTGAGAGTGCAAGAGACTCCTGTGAGAAGAGTGCATTGTGATTGTTTCATGATTACATGGTGAATATAAAACAGAATATAGAGGGGTTTTGAGCAGCAAGCTTTCCTCAGGAAATTATCTGTGTTGTGGTTTGATTTGATTCTTTCTTTGCTTATTGTGATTGGCAATTGTGTTTAATTTCCGCAATTGATTTGTAGAAGGATTCAGTATCTAGCTTTAGTATATTGCTTGATCGGATTGAGTCATTGATATACATATGTTTGTATAATTTCTACATGGTATCAGAGCACAGGAAATCACTATAGTGGAGAATAAGTTGAGTTTGTGACTAAATAGGATTCAAATTTGAAAAAAGTATTCTTGGTGTGACAAGCAAATCATGATCAAAATGGATTTCAATGGCTGGATATTGGAGTATGTACTCGATGGCAGCTCTAACTATATTGCATGGAAATACAGGATGGAGGCAGTACTAGAGGACAATGGGTTGAAATAATTCATTGATAATGATGTTCCCAAACCCGTTGTAGCAGATGCTTCAAATCTTGATGCTTGGCAAAAGAAGGTTGCAAAGGCGAGGAGGATCTTACTGGAGGGATTACGAGACCACATTGTCTCAAGTCTCCATGGAAAAGCGACACCATATGCAATGTGGAAATATTTGACAGATTTGTTTCAGAGCAGCAGTGATCATAGAAAATTGGCGCTGAAGGATAAGCTCAGGAAAATCAAAATGGAGAAAGGCGAAACCATTCTGAAATATTTAATAAAGTTTGTACAATGTCGGGATGAGCTTGGGAACGTCGGAATTAATGTCGTGGATGATGACTTCATGATCCTAGATCTTCTAGGACTTCCCAAGAGTTGGCATAGTTATCAGGACTCTGTCAATGGAAGGGAAAAGTTGCCAGATTGGGACTGAATTTGGTCGGATTAGGTGCAAGAAGAATTCAGGAAGAATACCAGGGATGGATCTTCATCTAAGAATGATGATGAAGAAGATTGTGCTTTGGCTACCAAGGTGAAGAAGGGGATAGGTAAGAAATTCCATTCCAAATCTGAGTCCGACAAAGATGGCAAGAAGCGCGACATGTCTAGAGTGAAGTGTTTTCATTGTCGCGAGCATGGAAATTATGCCACAAATTGTCCGTAAAAGAAGAATAACAATAAGGCATCAGGATCTCCAGCTGGTGAGGCTTTGGCCTCGCAATTTGAGCTTGACTTCTCACTCATTGCATGCATGGTTTCAAGAGTAATGGGATTAGTGTGGTACTTGGATAGTGGTGCATCCTTTCACATGACGGGAAACAAAGAACTTTTCAATAGCTTGGAGGAGAAGGACCTCCAGATGCATATCGAAATGGGTGATGATGGGCAATAAAGTGCTACCGGGATTGGTACAGTTACCTTCTAGAGACATTCAGGTAAACCCTTTGTATTAAAAGATGTAATGCATGTACTAGGCTTGAATAAAAATTTGGTCTCAGTCACAATGTTGGAGGATATAGGCTATGATGTTGTTTTCAGTGAAGGAAAAGATTTCCTTCAACACAAAGCAACAAGACAAACAAGGAATCTTGGGATTCATGTGAAGAATCTCTATAAACTTGATGTAGATGGTTGCACAACATTGATGGGTAAGGCAGACAAAGTTGTGAGTTGATATGAGGGTGAGTTATGGCACAGGAGATTGGGCCATCTACACCACAGAGTCTTGAAGGTCATGCAGCATATTTCTATGAGTCTTCCCAAGGGTACTCTTGCGCAGTTAGACACATGCAAGGGATGTACTATGGGGAAGTATGCAAAGGCCAATTTTAACGAGAAGGAGAACTGAGCCTTGAAAATCCTTGAGAGAGTTCACTCAAATGTGTGTGGACCATTCTCTACTGCTTTGACAGCAAAGCATAAGTACTATGTGATATTTGTTGATGACTTTTCTAAAAAGTGTTGGATCTACTTCATGCAGGAGAAATATTAGACGCTCTCAAATTTTCTTGAGTTCAAATCACTAGTGGAGAAAGACACTGGGAAGCATGTGAAGTCTCTTAGGAGCGATAATGGTAGTGAGTACATCTCCAATGAATTCAAGAACTTCTGCAGCAAAGAATAAATTCAGAGAGAGTTGATTGCACCTCATAACCCACAGCAGAATTGGGTAGACAAAAAAAGAATAGAACAATTGTGGGTACAGCACGAGCGATGTTGCATGATCAGGGCCTACCATTGCATTTGTGGGCGGAAGCATGCAACATAGCGATGTTTGTGCAAAACTGTTTTCCTCGTCGGATACTTGCCATAAGTACACCAGAGGAGGATTTTATTGGTAAGAAACTGAATGTTTCACATTTTAAGTTTTTTGGCTCATCTATTTATGTGCATGTGACCAAAGACACCAGGAAGAAGCTTGAACCGACAACTAAGATTGGGATATTTGTGGGGTACACTGATACTCCCCTTAACTATCGGGTGTATTTTCCAAACAGCAGGATGACTGTTATGAGACAGGATATAAAATTTGATGAGGAGAAAGCCATGTGATTGTCCCTTGAGAGGTATTTGGATTTGCATGCAGAGGAGGAACTCTTGGTTCCAAAGAATGGACCTCAAGATGTGTAGAAGCCACATGTGGAGAATCATGGAGTGGCAGAAAACACTCATGCAAAGCCATCCCCAGAATGGTAGAAGGCGCACCACGGAAGCTGATAGATTGAAACTTGATGCGGCAGAGAATGTAGGATACCCTATTTCACTGTGCAGACAGAGACAGTCTCCAGACAATTTTACTGGATACATGGCTCTTATGAGCAAGTGTATTGTGACATAACCATCTTCCTTTGAGGAAGTAGTGAAGCAACCAATTTTGGTTGACGCTATGGTAGAGGATTATGACTCCATCGTCAATAATAGTGCATGAGAAGTTGTCCCAAGACTAGTCGGAAAATTAGTGGTTGGATGTAGATGGATCTATAAGGTGAAGCAAGCAGCGGATGAGAGTGTGGATAAGTACAAGGCCAGATTTGTGGCCCGGGGATTCTCACAAGTTGAGGGGATTTACTATGAGGATATTTTCACACTAGCCGTGAGTTACTCTTCTTTTAGATCTATCATTTCACTCTCAGCACAGATGGGGTGGCGCATTCATCAGATGGATGTGAAAATTGTGTTTCTCAATGGAGTTATTGAGGAGGAAGTGTACATAAAGCAGCCAATTGGTTTCAAGATATTTGACAGTGGTTCACATGTGTGTCGACTCAAGAGAGCATTGTATGGGCTGAAGCAAGCACCTTGTGCTTGGTACACTTGGATTGATAGCTATTTCACCGGTTGGGCTTCATCAAAAGTGAAGCGGATGCAAACCTGTACTAGATTATGGTTGATGGTAAGCTCTTGGTTATCGTACTTTATGTTGATGATCTAATTTTGGCTAATGATGAGAAGCTAATAACTTCATTAAAGGAGGATTTTGAAAGGGAGTACGAAATGAAGGACATGGGACTCCTTCACTATTTCCTTGGTTTGGAAATATGGCAGTGGGATGGTGAAATTTTTGTTTCTCAAGGAAAGTATGCCAAAGAGATTATCTGTAAGTTTCACATGGAGAGTTGTAAACCCATGGATACTCCTCTTCCAGGAAATTAGAGGAAAGAGGATGCTACTTCAGGATAAGTAGTGGACACTACAGTCTACAGGTAGTTAGTGGGTTCACTGATGTACTTGGTGAACACCAAACTAGACATTTGCTATGCAGTTAACCAGCTGAGTCAAGTTATGGTTAAGTCGACCAAGATCTTTTGGAAGGCGGGGAAGCATGTATTGAGATATCTCATACGCATTACAGAGTATGGATTATGGTATAGACGGATAGATGGAGTGAAGCTTCAAGGCTTCACAGATGAAGATTAGGTAGGCATTCCATTAGACAAAAAGAGCACATCAGGAGGGATCTTCAGCTTAGGATTGACAACAGTTTCTTGGTACAGCAGGAAGCAGTGATCTGTGGCACTAAGTTCAGTCGAGGCAGAGTACATGGTAGCAAGTCAAGCTGCATGTGAGGCCATCTGGATGAGAAAGATCCTGGTTGGTTTGTTTGATTCTCATATGGATCTGACTATGATACATTGTGATAACCAAACTTACATTAAACTCTCGGTTAATCTGGTATTCCATGATAGGTCTAAGTACATAGAAACCCGATACCACCATCTTAGATATTGTGTTCAAAGGCGCATTATGTTACTTCATTACATTCCCACGGAAGATCGGGATGAAAATATTCTGACGAAGGCGCTCTCCAGGAGAAAATTTGAATACCATAGAGGCAAGATCAGGGTGGCAGATAATCCCTTTCTTGTTGAGAGGGAGTGGTGAATTCCAACAAGAAATTTCAGCACACACACTAGCGTGGGACCAACAAGAGTTTGAATTGTAGTTGGTGCATTATTTTAATGCATGAGTAATCAGCTAACTCGGTTAGGTGAGTTAGAGTCACTTGAACTAGTTGTAATTGTTTGTTGCACTAGTGAGAGATCAAGTGAATTAAATATTATTTAATTCACAATCAGTAATTTTCCATGCAACTGATTATTTACTATTAATAGTTGCATGCATGTCAGTTCCAGTGGAGACCCAGTTGAGACAAAGGTTAAAGGGATGTTAACTATCAGTTGTGTGATTAGTAGGTTGGTCGCATGCAACCAGACATCCATTGGATTTCCCATGATCCTTGCGCATTTTTGGAAGGTTAAAATTCCTAAAGAATAGGGATTGCATTCCACATGAATTTTTTAAGCAAGGTAGCATGTTTAGGCTAATAATTGGCTAAGTGTTAGTCAATTTTGTCTGGGACAGTGTGAGACAGTTTTGAGAGTGCAAGAGACTCTTGTGAGAAGAGTGCATTGTAATTGTTTCATGATTCCATGGTGAATATACAATAGAAGATAGAGGGGTTTTGAGCATCAAGATTTCCCCGGGAAAGTATCTATGTTGTGGTTTGATTTGATTCTTTCTTTGCTTATTGTGATTGGCAATTATGTTTAATTTCCACAATTGATTTATAGAAGGATTTAGTATCTAGCTTTAGTACATTTCTTGATCGGATTGAATCCATTGATATACATATGTTTGTATAATTTCTGCAGTTGAGAATGATCTAGGCTAGTTTAATTTCCCCCTTTAAACAGAACATATTCCACATGAATACCATGGGTTCTCAATATCATGGGCCATTTTTATTTTATTTTGACTAGGTTAAAATGTTTACATTATATCAATCTTTTAATTTAGTTTAATTTTATTTATTTTCTTTTTTCTTTTATGTATTTTTTTTTAATGTAATTTTTATTAGTCAAAATGTTAAACATTACATTACAACACAACATCTCTCTCATATTTGACTGGAGAGCGTCAAGACGGATCAAATCTTTCTGCATTTTAAGATATTCACATCTCAAAATATTTGATTCTTCTCGGTCATTTTGTAGATCCAGAGTTAAGATCGATCTAGGTTGGTTTAATTCCCCATTTTAAATAGGCTATATTCCACATGAATACCATGGGAAATACCATAGGTTCCCATAAACTTGAAGCTCAAAAACCACTAATAGCTTGACCAAAGTCAAGTTTACCTTAACTACCCAACAAAAATTAATTAAAAATAATAATAACGTAGAATTTTTATTTTAACATACAGTGATTTTTATTTTTATTTCAAATTTACATTAACTACCCAACAAAAATTGATAAAAAATAATAATAATAACGTAGAATTTGTTTACATAACATAACAGGACAAGACAACATCTACTACATACTAGGCTAAAGAGCACCTATTGACACAACAAGAAAAATTATTATTATTTGCAAAGGTATTTCAGTGATAATCATAAAGGCAAAGATTGCGTCGACATATTTTGAACCAACTAATGTAGTTCATCTTCAGGACCACACTGATTCAAAACACACCGAGGAAATCTTTGCCTATGTGATTATCACCGAAATATTTCTCTACAAATATTATGGATCACAAAATCCAAATATTTAAAATATATATATAGACAAAATAGCCTTTGTCACCTAAATTCACCAAAATATGGCAATAAAATTTCCAGACTTTTTGTTATTTAAAATACAGTTTCGAATGCATAAATGTATTCAACACCCTGAAAACCCCTGGGGCATTCGAGTTATGCAGATTAAACAATTTAAACTCAAATTTTTTTAAATCTCTGTCAGATTTTGATTAAAATTAACCAGAAAAATGGTCATGAAAAAAGGCGATTTCTTTATAATTAATAACTTGTTATGAAAAATAAATAATAATACCATAAAAACATAAAATATCGTTTATTAATAGTATAAAGAATAAAATAAGTTGTGGCACATAACTCTAATAAATATAAAAACAAGTTTTCATGATCACACGCGCTGCTAAAGACCTGCATGCGCAGTCGCCCCCGACCTATGCTCCAGCTACTCGATCCTGGCCGCATGGCCACTCTGGAGGCCATCCTGAAGGCTGTCGCTCCTCCTGATCATGCTTCTACTTTCTCAGCATTGATCATCTCATTGAATCTTCCTCAACCGAGGCTAGCAATCCCAAAGTTCGTTAAAAAATTGGATGGGATACAAGAAGTCTCACTACCTCCTGCGATCCCTCGAATGGCTGCACTCTCCCTCGTAGAGAAAGGACCCATTGGAAAATTCACTGGAATTTGGCCCTCGCCGAAGACAGTTCAGAAATGGGTGGAACGTAACTAGATGGACAAGATCAAAGAAAAAATGTCTATTATACTCTGTCGCATGGGATTTTACACCTTCCACTTTGAGACAAAGGAATACAAAGACCTGATCTTCAGGAACGGGCCATATTTCATGGATACCAGAGGGCTCTACCTAAACAAATGGACACCAGACTTTGATCTAGAGCTCGACGTTCCCAATGTTTTCCCAGTTTGGGTCTATCTTCCACATCTTCCTCTTCACTGTTGGGGGGATGATTCTGTAAGATTGATTGGGAACGTTGTCGATAAGTTTATTGACAGAAGTAAGTCGAAGGACAATATGCAAGCTTGTGTAATAATCTGCGTAGAGGTAGAACTGGGGAAAGGACTTCTAGAGGCAATCAAGCTAAAGGTGTAAAACTAGACTCATATCCAACAACTGGACTACGAACAACTTCCCTTCAAGTGTAAGGTATGCCAAGAATACGGTCGTTTCACTAATAGATGCGCAAAAGTAATTGAGGTTGAAAATATTGACCCTGAAACACAATGGGACATTATAAAAAAAGAAGAAGTTCGGCCCAAATCCTAGAAACATTGGTGTTTCATCCACCCATCCATCCTCCCATTCTGCTAGCCCCAGCATTCAACCTCATGTGGAACCCTTTCCAAACCCCCTCCAATCCCCTGATACCCCCCTTACCTCTTCCAACCCCTTCTCCTCCTTGGCCTCTTTGGAAGAGGATCCTCCTCATCCTTCCATCCCATCTCCCTCTCCTGATTCCCTTCTTCATCCCTCCCCCTCCAAGTCATGTCCTCCTTCTTCCTCAGCTAAGCCATCATCAACTCATATTGTCACCAAAAATGCAGCAAAGGAGCTAGGTTCAATTTTGGAAACCCTAAAAAAAACAGGTCCTGGAAGAAAATCATCCAAACACCATCGAGATGAAGCAGCTCAGAAATACATTGCTCTCGGAACGCAACAACCAATAGAAACCTTCATTGGAGGGATTATTATCAAAGATCTCAATCATCATGAAGCACGAGGGAAGACAGGGTCTCAACCTGCATTCCTGAAATAATGAAAGTATTCACTTGGAACTGTAGGGGATTAGGGCACCCCTCTAAAAAAAATTCCCTAAGAGATATTTTCAAACAAGAAAAGCCTAACATAGTTCTCCTCCAAGAAACCAAGCAAGGATAAAAAGACATGGGGAATATCATAAACAAAATTTAAAACTATACAGGCACCATGGTAGAATATAGAGGTGCTTTGAGAGGAATAGCCACAACTTGAAATTAGAATACATGGAATCAAGTGAAAATTGTAAAGGCTCATGACTGGATTAAAGTCAAATTAAAAACATGCATGAGGATGTTGTGATAACAATGTACAATATTTATGGTCCAACCATTACAGAGACAAAGAAGTTTTTTGGAACATTTTAAAAACTGATATTGAAAGTGAGGACAATATCAATGTCATCATTGGTGGGGATATGAATTTGGTTTTGCATGCCAATGAAAAAAGAGGGGGTACTTTCAACCCTGATCGTTCAAGGGAACAGTTGGAAACAATCATACAAGAACAAGACCTGGTGGACATTATTCCAAAAAATTTAAGTTTCACATGGAGCAATCAAAGAATTGGGTCTGGAAATATTATGAAAAGGCTTGATCATTTTCTAGTTGTTGTTCCCCTCATCTCTTACTTCTCTGTTGCAAACTCCACCATTCTGCCAAGCTCGGTCTCAGACCATTATCTTTTCACCCTTGTCTTTTGTGATCAGTCCTCCCTTGGGCCTCTTCCTTTTCGCTACAACCGAATTTGGAGCGACATCCCTAAAGCTAGACACATGGTTAAAAGCATTTGGCAGCATCATGTCTAGGGCTCTCCAATGCACATCTGGGAGACGAAGTTGAAGCTTGCGCACATTTCTCTCAAAGGATGGGCAAAATATCACTATAGAGAACTGGACATAATCAAACAAGACACCAAGAGAAGGCTAGAAGAAATCAAAAAAGACATAGACATTCAAGGGGTGAATAAATAAAATCATGATCAGGAAAAAGAGCTTTATTGGACCTTATATAGCACAAATAGAAAATAAGAGGAAAAATGGAGACTCAAATCGAGGAATATCTAGCTTTAAGCTGGGGATAAAAACACCTCATTTTTCCACAAGCAAGACACTGTCAGAATGTCTAGGAACAATATTACATCCATAATGGATGAAGAAGGTAATATGCACATACAGCAGGAGGAAACAAAATCAACTGCTCATAGCCATTATAAAATCCTTCTATCGGAAACCATGGAGTTGGAAGACTATAGTGATTTCTTCGTTCACACGCCTAAAATGATTATTGAAGAGATTAACTCCTCCCTAACCAAGGACATTGAAGAGGCTGAAATTATCAATGCAATCTGGACTCTCCATCCTGACAAAGCACCGGTCCCGGGTGGATTTAACATTAGCTTTTATCGGACCTTCTAGGATGTCATTAAAAAAGACCTCAACAAAATTATCCTATGGGTCTAAAGGAAAAAAAATATTGGGTGATTCACAAACTCGACATTCCTTTCTCTCATTCCTAAAGAGACCGGCCCCTCCACCTTCTCCAGATTCAGGCCTATATCCCTTTGCAATTCATCTTACAAAATCATCACCAAAATCTTTGCCACCTATATCAAAGATCTCCTCCCTAATCTTATCTCTAAATATCAAGGTGTTTTCATCTCTAGTAGGAAAATCATTGATTCCATTCTAATGGTCCAAGAAACCAATCACTCTAGTATGATGAGATCGAAGAAGGGATTTATCCTGAAACTTGATCTAGCCAATGCCTTCGATAGAGTGAGGCACTCCTTTCTCTTCACTATTCTTCAGAAAATGGGATTTGAAGAAAACATCATATCCATCATTTATGTTTGCATATCCAATCCTTGGATCTCCCCTATGTTCAATGTAAGGCCTGGAAATTATTTCCAATCTTCTAGAGGCCTAAGACAGGGTTTCCCCTTATCTCCCTTTCTCTTCATTCTCATGGAAGAATATTTCAGTAGGGCTTTGGATCACAATCGCAGATTTGGACTAATCATAGGTATCAATTTAGAAATGGAGTTAAAAACATGAATCATTCTCAGTTTGTTGATGATACCCTCTTGATGGGAGGAGCCACTAGCATTATAGCCAAGAGATTTAAAACTCTTCTTGAAAAATTTATGCACTACTCTAGAGGGCAGATAAACTACCATAAAATTTGTATTTATGGGTGGAATGTAACAATGAACACCATCCACAGTATAGCTCAAATATTTGGGGTACCTTACAAGTGGAATTGGTCTCATTTTAATTATCTTGGGATGCGTGTCAGCATAGGACAGTTGAGAACTGAATTATGGAGCATCACCATCGACAAGATGAAAATTAAATTCCAATAATGGGGATCCTCATGGCTCAATCTGGCTGGGTGCATGATCCTCTTAAACTTTGTTCTCTCTGCCTTGCCTCTGTATCATTTTTCATTATTGCAAGCTCCCATTATCATTCAACACAAAATGGAAGCAACTGTAAGACAATTCTTATGGCAAGATGGAAAAAATGAGAATAAGAAGTTCAATCTGGTCAAATGGAGGTAGGTAACTCAAAATTATGAAAATGGTGGACTTGCCATCCGCATACCCAAACTATTGAACATTTCCTTTGGTGGTAAAATAGTGTGGTGCCTTATTACTGGACAGCAATATTGGTGGAATTAAGTGCTGGAAACAAAATACCTTTCTACTACAAGGTAAAAATTTTTAGATTAGGCCATCCCCAACAGACCTTACTCTCGAATCTGGGTTCTTTGCTAAAAATCCATTCCCTTCATTCGCAACAACATCTCCAAATTTTTTCATGGAGGTCACAGCATAAACATTTGGGAGGAAAAAATAATGGGTCATCCCCTCTCTCAAACAACCCAAGCACTCTGCGCATTCAAACATATCTTCGAGAGCATGGGATAAACACTCTTGAGAAAATATCTAGTTGGCATGAGAGCAACAGCAACTGGAATGTTTGGACCTTCCAAAACTTTCCTTGTCACCTTGAAAATGACAAAGCTTCTCTGAAAAGAATGCTTCATGGCACAGCTCCTCTTTAAAAATACAAAGAGGACAGCTTCAGATGGGACCCTTTTGGATCATCCTACACTTTAAAAGTAGGGTACGAGACTCTTCACAAAGATAAATTTCCCACTCCTCCTTGGGAAAACTGGAAACAAGTCTGGAAATCATAAGCGCTCCCAAAGATTAAAATCTTTATCTAGACCTTGGTCAAAGGGAAGATTCTGGCAGTTGACAACTTGAAAAAAAAGAGGCATCCAAGGTGCATCTAGATGCCACCTTTGCCTCATGGCTGAGGAGACGATCTTCCACATTTTTGTTGAGTGCTCCTTTGCTAAACAGTGTTGTAATTCCCTCTTAGATCCCTTTCAGGTTGAGATGGGTACAAACAACTCAGTCTCAGATCTTATTGCTAACTAGAAAAAAGCTACCCTTGGGGAAAAAATAAGAAGAACGTGGCCAAAAGAGTTTGGGACACTCTTCCCCATGTTCTATTGTGGAACATTTGGCTTATGAGAAATAAGACTACCTTTCAAGATCATAAACCTTGCATCAAGAAAGTGCAGAGTAAGGCATGGAGCCTCACTATTGAGACCATTCTTGCCAAAAATAACAGTCACCTCAACCTCAACAATCTACAGGCTGAAGAAAGAATTCTCCTCGGAAGAGCTCCTGACACTCCTCTAAAGTACAGCAAAATTCATGTCATCTAATATCCCCACAAGGATCAGTGGAAGATCAGACTCAAAGAAAAATATTTTATTAAGTGTCTTGACGGAATCAAAAGGCATGCACTCTTCTTTGACGGTGCCTCAAAGGCAAACCCAAGAATAGCAGGAGCAGGAGGTTACATTATGGATGGGTAAGGAAATAGCGTTGCTACCTTCAAATGGGGGTTAGGGCAATTGTCAAATAATAGAGAAAAAGAATACGCCCTGTTGAAAGGCCTCCAAAGAATAAAAAGACTTAAGATTCAAAGGGTAATGGTCTTTGGTGATTCAGCAATAATCATCAACATGATGAAAAAATCAACACAGACCCCCAACATTGCTCTTAGTAGATTGATCACAAGGTGTCGATCCTTGAATAAGGATATTGGAGACCTCTCATTCTATCATATTCTCAGGTAAAACAATAAGAAATATGACTCATTGGCCAACAATGCATGCTACAAACCCTCAGGTCAACTCATTTCCCAAGATAGTATCTCCTTCTCTCCTTTGTCGTGACTTTTCACTTCTATGTGATCTTAGTCTGCCTGACACTCTGTGCCTCCAGGATCTCGTCAGGGAAGGTCTACCATGCCCATACCCATCACCGCATTACTCCTGTGACCTTATCTTTTTGGGAATCTGACCCTCCTTCATCTCTTAGTCTGTCTGCTACCCCCTCCTACTCTTTAAATTCCACTTTTATCTTCTTCTCTAAACACCAAATGTGCATATCCCATAGCTCAACACACTCTGATCCCGATGCTTCCCTTCTCTCAGTGACTTCTCAAATCCTCTCTCCCCACCCTTGTCATCTTCGGCTCCTATTCGTTGCTGCTCTTCTGCGCAATGCCCTCTCTAAATCTCTAAATCTTCGTTGTTCTACGCTCCACTATTCTTGTTTCCCCTTTGTTTCTTTTATTCTCCCACAAATCATTGTGCAATCATGACTCCCCTTCAACATTTGATTTCCAGAAGTGCAGTGTTAACTTCAGATTTCCTACTCCCATCAGCAAACAATTTGTATTCCTTCATTGTCAAGCAGTGCTCATGTTGTGTTCCCGAACTCTTCCTCACACAACAGTAACTTTTTCCTTTCCTATTTATAAAATCATGAGGAACAAGAATTGTTTTCATTGTGTCAATCTGCAAGCTGAGATGAAGTTGATAAGAGCATAGTTAAGGATAATAGAAGACAAACATCAGGCAGACATCATCTTCCTTCAACATAAATAGCAATCCCTCCAGGAGCAGCTGAGGGGAGCTAATAATCGTTGTGCTCACACTGAATAATCCTTGCAGATCCTACGTTACATGGTGGACAAGCGATATGCTCCTATTTCAAGCTCCAAAAATGTCCCCAACACCAATCCGGGCAACAATCAAGGCAACACTAACACTTCAAATGGTCGTCAAAGCATAAAGAACTAATCTTCACTCCTCCATCTTCCTCAGCTATTATCACGTCATTTAAATTTGCATTTATGTTATCTCAGTTTGTTAGGATCTATCATGAATCAGATATGTAGCATAGTAGTAATACTCATCTTAAAAGGAGGCATGGTATTTTGCCACATCACCCCTCCCTGCTTCACTACTCCTTCTCTCGAATGTAACAGGGATCTCTATCCCCACTTTTTTGGAACATAAATAGTAACCGAATTTGTCAAAATAAATAAATATATATATATATATATAAACAAAACAAATAAATCATTATATATATATATATATATATATATATATGTATGTATATATATGGTGAAAAGGCCATTTCTTTATAATTAATTGTAGAAATTTGAATAACTGATATATTATTCACCGAGATTCTCCTGATCACACACTATTTTAACTTCATGCACAATACAGAATCTCTACTACCATTGATCATTAATTGCGGAAATAAAAACAATCGCATGCGCACATTAAAACCATAAACATTCACACATATGAACACAGTATTTTATGGGAAAGCTTAAAGCTGAAAACCCCCAACTATCTGTATATTATATGTCATAGAGATCATGTAACAATCATCATACAAAGCTCCTCACAAGCTCTCAGTATAATCTCCAATTGCTACACACTAATCAGGTCCGATCTAGCAAATCACATGCTCCAATCTCTGCCACCTGATAGCCTGCCTCTACTGCGCAATGCCTATTGAATAATAGCTCTTGATGAGTTCGAATTACCCTAGCCTTGCTCACGCAGTATTTAAAGGCATCTCTACTGAGTGTTGGATGCAAACCATGCATCACTATAGTCACAACTGATAGTCACACTGCTCTTTCACCTATCTCTCCACTGGTCTCCACTGAAACTGTCCATGCACTGAAGTTAACTGATGTATTCTTTAGTTGATTAATGATTTTATAATTAGTGAATTAATTAATAATTAATTCACACCACTCTTCACTAGTGTATTAATCAGGTTGACTAGTTGAATGGCAACCAGCTACTCTTATTCAGAACTGCTGAGTTAAGCGAATACCACTCCATAACTACTTCTTCCAACCGTGTCATAACTCGCCACTTGAGTTCTAACTGAGTCCTCCATGCATTAGCTCCAAGTAGTAAACCCCTCAGGAATTGTGGGACTTCACCACCGATGTGCCACATCTCGTGCACCGAAACAAAAGGCTCCAAGAGAATAAGATAATGTTTATAGTCCAAATATTATTAAGAGCTAATAATATTCGACATATCTATTTTTAGACTAGCAATCTAAAATTCCAGATTCCGCCCAATATGTCTAAAAATAGAAGTCCATCTATTTTTCCAACTTGACCAACCATCCAAAAATAGCATCCCGCAACTCATAGAATATGATCGACATGTCTAAAAATAGACTTTGCGACAAAAATCACTTGTGTGGCCCCCACCTAGTTTTCGTGATCACTTTCCAACTAGGATCAGGAAAGATGTTTCAGGATGCCTCCTTCACTGTTTCTTGTTGCAATCTTCAACACTCCCTCTCAACAAGAAAGGACCGTCTTTGCATGCGACATGCAACTCCATGCATTCGCCCTGCAACCTTCACAAGCGCCATGCAACTCCATGCATCTGCTCTGCAACTCCTCTGAAACTGAATAGGCTCCAAACAACTCAATCAGTCTGATGCATCTATCATCAAATTCTTCGACTTCTGCTGGGCCCAATTGCACATGTCATCAGGAACCACTGCGTTGTTGAACTCTTGCACCCATGCACTCTTGCACTTGCTGTCAACTCTGATCCGCGCTCCAGTATCTGACACTGTCACTTTGATCTGCCTGCATCAATCCAACTGATCATGCTACTGCTGCGCTGTGGGCACCTCGTAGCCAGGTTCAATTCATGATATCCACACCATCTCATGAATCCTGCCCAGAAATCTCCTCTTGGGATTAATCATGCATGTCGCCCCACCTCTCACCTGGTGGTATAGCTGCATGCACTCCCTCTGCCCATCTGGCACGAAATTTCTCTACATGAGTGGTTTCTTCCACTCCATGATCCTCATCTTGTGGTTGCTCCACATCCCAAGGTTCACTATTACCTGCATGCAAAACTTTCTCCCTCTCAAGCATCAATTGCATGTCTTTCTTGCACTTCCCAACAGTAGGAAGCTCCGTAGACATCCCATCTACTTCAAGTCTGTAGAGATTCTTTGCTCGAATCCCAACCTTCTTGACTTGTCCTGTTGCTTTGTGCCGAAGGAAAACTTTTCCTTCACTAAAGACAACATCATACCCTTTATCCTCTAACATTGCGACTGAGATTAAATTCTTCTTTAAACCTGGAACATGCACTACATCTTGTAAAATAATGAGTTTACCTGACTCCCTCTGAAAGGTTATGGTACCAATGTTGGTCGCATTGTATCGTCCATTGTCGCCCAACTCAACATGCAACTGGAGATCTTTCTCCACCAAGTCACTGAAAAGATTCACATCTCCCGTCATGTGAAAGGAAGCACCACTATCAAAATACCACCTCGATCCCAATGCACTAGACACCATGCATGCGATCAATGAGAAGTCCAGCTCAAATTGCGAGGCAAGAGCCTCACCAGCTGCAGCTCCAGCAGCCTGCTTGTTCTTCTTCTTCTGTGGACAATTTGTGGCGTAATGTCCATGCTCGTGATAGTGAAAACACTTCACTTTGGACATGTCACGCTCTTTACCATCCGCACCGGATTGAGAAGCATTCTTCTTACCCTTCCCCTTCCTTTCTTTTTCAGCCAAAGCACAATCCTCTTCATCATCATTCTTTGATGAAGATCCATCCCTAGTATCCTGCCTTATCTCCTCCTGCACAAGATCCGACCAAAGTCGCTCCCATCCTGGCAATTTCTCCCGACCATTGACAGAGTCCTGATAGGAATGCCAACTCTTCGAAAGCCCAAGGAGAGCCAAGCTCACCAATTCCTCATCATCCACACTAACTCCTACACTCCCAAGCTCATCCCTACAGTGGAAAAACTTTGTCAAGTATACCGGAATAGTGTCATTCTTCTCCATTTTTATTTTCCTGAGTTTATCCTTGAGCGCCAACTTCCTCTGGTCGCTCTTGCTTTGGAACAAATCTGTCAAAGATTTCCACATCAAGAATGGAGAAGCTTTACCATGAAGGCTGGATACTATGTGATCCTTCAAACCTTCAAACAGAATCCTTCGACACCTTGCTACCTTCTTTGCCATGCGTCAAGTGTGGCAGCATCGCTAGAACCCGATTTAGGAATTTCTGCATCTATGAACTCCTTCAACCCATTGTCATCCAACACCGCCTCCATCATGTCCTTCCATGCAATATAATTCGAGCTGCCCTCAAGGGCATACTCCAATCGCAATCCGTTGAAAGACATCTCAACTTTGACACCAAGAAATCACTATAGCAATTTCGAATTCCACTAGCACAAAACTCAACTGCTTCAATGCTTTGCAATTGCTCCAATGATCAATATCCCTCTGATACCATGTAGAAATTTGAATAACTGATATATTATTCACCGAGATTCTCCTGATCACACACTATTTTAACTTCATGCATAATACATAATCTCTTCTACCATTGATCATTAATTGCATAAATAAAATCAATTGCATGCACACATTGAAACCATAAAAATTCACACATATGAACACAGTATGTAATGGGAAAGCTTAAATATGAAAACCCCCAACTATCTGTATATTATATATTTCATAGAGATCATGTATCAATCATCATACAAAGCTCCTCACAAGCTCTCAGTACAATCTCCAATTGCTACACACTAATCAAGCTAGAGCTAGCAAAACACATGCTCCAATCTCTGCCACCTGATAGCCTGCCTCTACTGTGAAATCCCTGCTGAAGAATAGCTCTTGATGAGTTTGAATTACCCCAACCTTGCTCACACAGTCTTTAAATGCATCTCTACTGAGTGTTGGATGCAAACCATGCATCACTATAGTCACAACTAATAGTCACACTGCTCTTTCACCTATCTCTCCACTGGTCTCCACTGAAACTGTCCATGCACTGAAGTTAACTGATGTATTCTTTAGTTATTTAATGAGTTTATAATTAGTGAATTAATTAATAATTAATTCACACCACTCTTCGCTAGTGTATTAATCAGTTATACTAAATACAACTAGCTCAACTGAGTCTAACTGAGTTAAACTGAATACAACTCCATAACTACTTCTTCCAACTGTGTCATAACTCTGCCACTTGAGTTCTAACTGAGTCCTCCATGCATTAGCTCCAGTAACCCTTGGGAATTGTGTAATTCCCTCAGTCCACCGATGTGCCACATCTGTTCACTGAAACAAAGTGCTCCAAGAGAATAAGTTGTTGTTTAGTGTCTGATTATTATTAAGAGCTAATAATAATCGACATGCATCTATTTTTAGATCAGTGATCTATAAATAGACTTCGCCCAATATTCTAAAAGTAGAATTTCATCTATTTTTTCCAACTTGACCAACCATCCACAAATAGCATCCCCGCAACTCATAGAATATGATCGACATGTCTAAAAATAGACTTTGCGACAAAAATCACCTGTGTGGGCCCCACCTAGTTTAGGTGATCACTTTTCAACTAGGATCAGGAATGATGTTTTAGGATGCCTCCTTCACTATTTCTTGTTGCAATCTTCAACATTAATAACTTGTTATGTAAAATAAATTATAATACCGTAAAAATATAAAATATCATTAATGAATAGTATAAAGAATAATATAAATTGTGGTACATAATTCTAATAAATATTAAAAAACAAAAACAAAAACAAAAACAAAAACAAAAACAAAAACAAAACAAAACAAACAAATCATTATATATATATATAATCTTTTTCAGAAGAAAAAAAATAGACATTTCTCATTACAAAAATGAGAAGTTACATAATTCAAGTCTCTAATAAAATAAAATGGTTATAACACTACACAACAAGGTGTGTTACTACACCGTTAACACAACACCATGAGTGGGAACATTATTTATTTCAATAATTTATTTTAGGTGACTCGTTCAAATAAAATCTCTTTGACGTGCTCTTTAATTTCCATATCACGTGCAAGTGTGAAATTGTCTCATTTCTTGTAAATAGTTCCATTGATCCTGCATTGTTAAAACCCAATCTTTTGCATTTGTCTGACATGTCTTTTGCGCCCTTGAAATATGCGATGGAGTTTTCCACGAGACTATAAACATGTTTGAGAGCTTCTTCCTAACACTATATTGTAGAAGCCACCTTGCCTTCACCTTTCTCCCCCGAACATTAATAATATTTAGCAACAATTCAAGAAAATTAGAAGCATATAAGGACATTGATAATATATGGCACTGTAAGAGATTGAGTACCTTGCCTGGTAAATTTTGGTATTGTTCATCAAACATCTTGTCAAGCTCACCAGATATGTAATTTGGATCGACAATCAATTTGGGAGAGTATATGAGTTTCTTTCTACTGAAAATAACAACACAAGAAATACTATAAAAACATTATGTACATATATTTCACGATGAATGAAAGAACCCAATATGTTTATATGACTTTTTCAGAAGAAAACTCAAAAACCCATAATGACATACTCATATCAATACTTACTATCAATGACGAATTTGATGTTTTGCAGTGACAATGGCATTAATTGCAATTTAATAGTTGAAAACGGAAGGAAAATATCAAAAGAAAAATCTGCATCCAAATTATAAGGGCAACAATTTAGATTTTAAAATTTTAAGGCCATTGTTGTTGGAATTAACTCCCTCAATTAATCATTAGGTATACTTGTTTGGGGGAAGCTTATTTGTGTCATGTTGTTTTATATATTTGAACAAAATATTATTATATTTTATATCCTTAAAAACATTATATAAAATAAAATAATTTGTTTATGTTCAAAAATGAAATGTCTCCATCCTTTAATTGTTAATTATGACAATTTTTTGGTTGGTAGTAACCACTAGTAAGTTTTCACATTTACACTCTTACTCCTACATGTTAACACGTTGAAGAAAATATAAATAATGGTAGGTAAAGACTTGCGTAAATTATGGTGGGTAGTAACTTATGGTAAATACATTATTTACATGAGCATGAACTATTTTCAAGGATTTTATTTTTAGATTATTTTCCAATGAATATTAACAATGAAAAATCATGTTGGGAATCCTCTCGCAACTTTGTTGACCAATTTTCAAAAATTTATCCCATGTCTTCGTTCAGCTTGGCTCCCTTTTTTCGTCCTCCCTGACGGTCCCTCCGGAATCTATTCTGAAGGGGGTTTTCCTCCCTCTTTCGGACCCTCCTGATGTTGATCCTTCTGCATCATCTTTCTCCTCCCTCATTACTTCATTGGGGCCTCTTCGTTTCCACCCTTATATTTCAAATTTTGTAAAAAAATTCGATGAATTTCCTGAAATAGAGTTTCCTCCAGCCCTTCCTCGCAAAGTTGATCTCTCCTTGGTTGAGCATGGACTAGTTGGTCAATTCACTAGCCTCTAGCATTCCCCAAAGACAGTCCAAAAATGGTTTGAAAGAAATTGGGTGGATAAGACCCAAGGGTTAATCTCCATTTGATTTTGTGGCAGGGGATTCTTCAAATTTTACTAAAGAAGATTGAGACTTAATCTTTAGAAAATTACATACTTCATGGAAACAAGGGGTCTATACCTAAATAGATGGACCCTTGATTTTGATCCTGAGCTAGATGTACCTAATGCAGTTTCATTTTAGTGTTTCCTTCCCCATATTCCTCTTCATTCTTAAAGAGACGAATCAGTTAATTCTATATGCAACACCTTTGGGAAATACATAGACAAAAGTGAGCCAAGGGAAAACTTTCATGCATGTACCAAAATCTGCGTCGAATTCGACTTTGGCAAGGGATTACTGGAAGAAGTGAAGATAAAAGTTGAAAAATTCACTCACATAGAACAACTGGACTACGAACAATCCCCTTCAAAGGCAAGGTATGTCATGAATACAGTCATTTTGCAAATATATTCCTGAAAAAAGTGGTTGAAGAATCTACAGAAGCTCAGGAACCACAATGGGAAACAACCACATGAAAAATAATAATAATAAACATCATCATCATCATCAAAGCATGTATCATCCTCCATCCTTGGCCCCTCACCTCCCGAAGCTCCTTCTTCTCCCACCCGCCCCTCTCTCTTTCCTCTGAGCCTCCTTTCCCCCACTCCTCCAACCCTTTCTTCACTTAAGGCCCTCTCGAGGATGGGGAGCTACCCTTTCCTTCCTCTCTCTCCCCTCCCCTCCTTCCTCTCCCTCCCCTCCCCTCCTTCCTCCCCCTGCACCCCTCTCCATACCACTCCTCTCCCCTCTCCTTCATCCCTCTGCCCCCCTCTGATTCCCGAAGATCCCTCCATTGGAAAAATCCTCACCAAAAACAAAGCAAAATAAACTCATGCTATCCTTGAGAACCCCAAAAAATCAGGAAGAAAAAAAAAAAAAAAAAAATTCAGGACGAAGCTACTCAAAAGTACATGGAATTAGGAATGCAACATCCCATGGAAACATATATAGACAAAGAAATAGGAATGAAATACAATCAAGAACATGTAAGGAAATGTAAGGGACCATCCTGCCCATCGCAGAATAAATAATGAATTTGGTTTGTTGGAATAGTAGAGGGCTCGGTCACCTTTAAAAAATCAATGCATTATAGGATATAATGAAGGCTAAATGCTCTTACTTTTTACTACTTCAGGAGACCAAACTACTTGAAGAAGAAATTAATTTGGTCATTCATAACATAAAAAACTTTGAAGGAATAACAACATTCTCTAGTCCAGGTGTTGAACTGAGATGCTCTGATACCACTTTGTAAAATTATTTCCCACCCCCTTAGAGTAACCAACTCAGTGGGAGGTGCTACTTTACACTAATCCAACTTCCAAGGTCTCATTCTGAAAATATGGTTACAAAATTTATCTCTTTCGAAAGCTAGATAAATTAACGTTTGACTACACCATCGCATCCAGATCGTCAAGAGATTTCTAACGACATAAATTTTATTAAAATTCTGAATTATGCATCAAAATGTATGGTTGTTGTGTAGGTAAATCCCCTTTGCGAACCTAGGGGATCCCTCTAGCCCTAGGGTGGGTCTAGCAGCAAGAGGACATGCTAAATGTGTCAATTCCTAGTTAATGAATGTAACTAAGTCGGGATAGATGTCCTACCTTTGTTCCAACGCAGTTGTTGTAGCTGTAGTGGCAGTCTCCTGATCTTCGTCCATGATACATCGTGGTCCTTCAGAAATGGTACTTAGGTGCCTGGACAAGGATCAAAGAACAAAAGAAGCATATGAAACAATAATTTCATTTATAACTATCCCATTGGTCAAGGATAATTAAACATATTGCGCAAGATTAATCATATCAACACAAGACAGGAACCAAAACATCAATCATGTATTAAGTAAGAGAAAGAAAGAGATTACAACCAAATGAGCCTTGACGTCACAGCCTCCTTCAGCGGGTCTAGTCAAAACGTGTCTTGAGCATTCGTCGGGGAATTTGGACTTGGTGAGGCAATCAGCCTAGACTCTCTCTCGACAAGGGTCTCTCTCTCTACTCTATCTCCCACTAGCTATATTACATTGTTTCAGCTATTCTCCAAAATGTTCAGATATCCAAACCATTCAGCTAGTTGCATCTATGTGAGAGAGATGTATTTATAGAAGGAGAGGAGGAGGTTGGTATCCCTCAAATGGTGGAAAGGAGGCCTTATCCTTTGGGAGGTTTCCCAAAAGTAGGGAAAAAGAAGCCAAAGGAGGGTGCTCGACATTATTCAGTTGAACCACCCATGTTGACTCACTCATGAAGTGGTTGGCAATGGAAACTTCGCTTCTATATTTTAAAAAAAATTCCAAAAATAGCTCGACGCGAGCAGTCCATTGAGATAGAGCACCAATGGGTGCGGGGCCCAGTGCTAATTTCCCTTATCAGCGTGAGGCCATAAATTCCTGCCAGCGCCAACCCAAAATCATGTGCTTTTTATGGTATGTTCCGGGAATAGTCAATAGAGGAAATGTTCTTCTTATGGCAAGGGATGCAAAGATAATTTTTGCAAGGCATAACACTTCATATAAGTCACATAAATGGTCCTCCAATATGCGAGATGGGGATTGCAAGGACGGTGACAAAATTTTGTGTAACAGATGCCCCCTAAAGCATGAGGTCCGAAAGAGAGCGAGGAGTGAAATGCTTTACGAGAACGCGTTCGAACCAAACACCGCTATCGAAAGACATGAAAGCACAAATACAACTGATATCTCTGATACATGAACAAGTGGCATGGAGATAACCATCCATAATATAGTACATAGAAATTGATATTTGAGGTATGGACGCAGCCATCTAGCAGTAAGGATCAACAAATAAACTCGGGTATGGTCACAGCCATCCAATCAAAAGAGTCATACATATAGTCATGATAAACCACAATATCCCGCAACCTGGATCTTATCAGGAAAAACCCAGGGACTTGCGCTCCATCTCGACCCGAACAAGTACAAATTCAAGCATGTGAATATGTGAGCTAAAGTCAAACATGCAATAAAGTCACCTGATTACCAGCCAATGATGTAAGTTGTTAACAGGCACAAGAGAAACCACCAATAATGACAATGGCTCTCAAGGTACAACAAGTACAATCCACGAAATGTGAATAGTGATCTAGCGTCGAACACCCGCAGAATCACTCGATCGAAGGCCAATGATGTGGACCCGTCGTCGAAAGCGAAGAAGTTTCCATTGAGGCATGCAAGCTCCAAGGTACTGGAAGGGAGTCCCTAGATCAACTTCCTGGATAAGGAGCTGAAGTCGACATAAAGTGACCTGGTCGAAGGAGGGCCATAATGTTTCCCAAATCATCGACATGAGACAGAGGAACATGATGATATCGAATCAAGACCAAGAAGAGGATCAGAGGAAGGTTGAAAATTGCAAACGGAAACTTCTCTTGAACATATCAGCGACACGACTCCAGATTTGGCAGTATTTGACATCAGGGGATCTGAGGTCATGGTGACTTGGCAAAGAGCCTATGAGAGGCCAAAATAGATTACCCAAACCCATGGAGGAAAAAATGATGAAATGATATGTCCCCAACCCGACACGAATGCAAATGAGTGTCATGTTTAAGAGTGACATACTGCCGACACAATTGAGAACTGGTTCCATTTTCCCCCACCATTGCTGGTGAGTACCCAAATTATTTTGGAAAAAAAGCTTGAAGGGGATAGCATATGCTTGTCATGTAAGTTTTTCCTTTGGAAAAATCCATCCTAGTACATTTTACGAGCCAAGGAGGAACTCGGTAATGTCATGGTGACGGTGTCCGATGTCATTTAGGTTTTAACGAGTTCTTCCTTTGTCAGACTTGTTAAAATATAAATGACGTCGGACATCGTCACCATGACGTTACCGAGTTCCTCCTTCCAAGGGCTCATAAAATGTACTAGGATGGATTTTTCCAAAGGGAAAACTTACATGACAACCATATGATATCCATTTCAAGCTTGTTTTTCAAAATTAATTGGGGTACTTATCAGCAATGGTGGGGGAAAATGGAACCAGTCCTCAATTGTGTCGGCAATATGTCGCTCTTGAACATGACACTCATCTGCATTCGTGTCGGGTTGGGGACATCTCATTTCGTCATTTTTTACTCCATGGGTTTGGGTAATCTGTTTTGACCTCTCATCTTCTCTCTGCCACATCACCCTGACCTCAGATCCCCTGATGTCAAATACTCCCAAATCGGGAGTTGTATAGCCGATATTTTCAAGAGAAGTTTCCATTTGCAGTTTTCAACCTCCCTCTGATCCTCTTCTTGGTCCTGATTCACTATCATCATGTTCCTCTGTCTCGTGTCGATGATGTGGGAAACATTATGGCCCTCCTTCGACTAGGTCACTTCCTATTGACTTCAACTCATTAACCAGGAAGTTGATCTAAAGACTCCCTTCTGGTACCTTAGAGCTTGTATGCCTCAATGGCAAGTTCTTCGCATTCGACGACGGGTCCACATCATTGGCCTTCGATCTTGTGATTTTGCAGGTGTTCAACGCCAGATCACTGTTCACATTTTGTGGATTGTACTAGTTGTACCTTGAGAGCCATTTTCATTATTGGTGGTTTCTCTCGTGCCTGTTAACAACTTACATCATTGGCTGGTAATCAGGTGACTTTCTTGCATGTTTTACTTCAGCTCACATATTCACATGCTTGAATTTGTACTTGTTCGAGTCGAGATGGAGCGCAAGTCCCTGGGTTTTTCTTGATAAGATCCAGGATACGGGATATTGTGGTTTATCATGACTATATGCATGACTCTTTTGATTAGATGGCTGCGACCATACCTGAGTCTATTTGTTGATCCTTATTGCTATATCATTGCGTCCATACCTCGGACCTCAGTTTATATGCACTCTATTATGGATGGTTGTGCCCATGCCACATGTTCATGTATCAGAGATATCAGTTGTATTTGTACTTGCAGGTCTTCCGACAGCGGTGTTTGGTTCAAACACATTCTCGTAAAGCATTTCACTCCTCCCTCTCTTTCAGACCTCACGCTTTAGGGGACATCTGTTACACAACATTTTTTCACCATCCCTGCAATCCCCATCCCGCACATTGGAGGACCATTTATGTGACTTGTATGAAGTGTCATGCCTTGCAAAAAGTATCATAGCATCCCTTGCCATAAAAAGAACATTTCCTTTGTTGACTATTCCTGGAACTAACCATCAAAAACACATGATTTTGGGTTGGCGTTGGCAAGAAGTTATGGCCTTGCGCCGATAAGGGAAATTAGCACTAGGCCCTGCGCCCATTGGTGCTCTGTCTCAATGGACTTCCTGCGCCGAGCTATTTTTGGAAACGTTTTTTAAATACATAAGCGAAGTTTCCATTGCCAACCACTTCGTGAGCGAGTCAGCATGGTGGTTCGACTGAATAACGTCGAGCACCCTCCTTTGGCTTATTGTTCCCTACTTTTGGGAAACCTCCCAAAGGATAAGGCCTCCCTTCCACCATTTGAGGGATCCCAACCTCCTCCTCTCCTTCTATAAATACATATCTCTCAGATAGATGCAGCTAGCTGAATGGTTTGGATAGCTGAACATTTTATAGAATAGCTGAAACAGTCTGATATAGATGGTGTGAGATAGAGCAGAGAGAGAGGCCCTTGTCGAGAGAGAGTCTAGGGTGATTGCCTCACCAAGTCCAAATTCCCGACGAATGCTCGAGATGCATTTTGATTGGACCCGTTGAAGGAGGTTGTGACGTCAAGGCTCATTTGGTTGTAATCTATTTCTTTCTCTTATTACTTAGTACATGACTGATTTTTTGGTTCCCGCCTTGTGTTGATCTGATTAATCTTGCGCAATATGTTTAATTATCCTTGAAAAATTAGATATTTATGAATGCAATTATTGTTTCGTATGTTTCTTTTGTTTTCTGATCCTTATGCAGGCACCTGAGTACCATTGCTGAAGGACAACGACGTATCGTGGATGAAGATGAGGAGACTACTGCTACAGCTACGACAACTGTGTTGGAACAAAGGTAGGACATCTATCCTGACTCAGTTACATTCATTAACTAGGAATCGACACATTAGCATGTCCTCTTGCTACTAGACCCACCCTAGGGCTAGAGGGATCACCTCTGTTCGCAGAGGGGATTTACTTACACTAGAGGTAAAAGTGAAAAGTAATTTATTTTTACTATATTTGGCATTTTATAACTTTTCAGAACCCTAATTAGGTTTTAAAGCTTATTTTTCGATTATTTCGCTATGTTATTTCGAGAAATGGGTTTTATGTGTGTCTCTTGTGCAGCGACAGGTCTTCAACATGATGGCGATGAAGAAACAAGTTGTATTTTATACTTTTTTGGACTCGGTAAAAACACGGAAAAAATTAACTTTTGAAGTCATCTTTCAACTCTTTTCGGACTCTCTAAAATTGAAAAGATTGTCGAGACTCTTGTAGTTTTGAACTTTTTAAATGGTTGTGAAATGATATCTACCCAGTATACGTTTATCCCTTTTTCAGGCTGGGATAGATTATTTACGAAAAAGGAATACCTTAGCCTATCGCGACTAAGAGGTTCTCTCAAACACAGTTTTCTACCTTTTCGGGTCTGTGAGACTACCTACGAAAAGGGACTACTAGATTTTTCTTTTTCGCTTCTTTTTAAACTCTCTAAACATGAAAAGATGTTGAGTTCTTCCTTTTTCGGACTCATTAAAACCTAAATGACTTTAGACACTGCCACCATGATGTTACCTTTTTCCTCCTTCCTAAGGCTCGCAAAATGTACTAGGATGGATTTGTCCGAAGGACAAACTTATATGACAAGCATATGCTAACCCCTTCAAGCTTGTTTTCCAAAAATAATTGGGGTACTCGCCAGCAATGGTGGGGGAAAATGGGAACCATGATCGGTAACAATGGCTTGAGGGACACCAAACCTAGAAATGACATGATTGAATGGAAACTGTGTTGTTGTCTTACCGTCAGCCATAAGTGTAGGCATTGCTTTGGCCCATTTCGTGAAGTAGTCCACGTCTACGATGATATAAGCATGCCCCCTGGCCGAGTGAGGGTTACACGTCATAAAATTGATGCCCCACTTCAAAAAGGGACCAACGGTAATGAGAGGGTGAAGATGGGAAGGCGGCGCGTGCATCTTGCGCTGATAGATTGGGAAATCATGGCAGTTACGGAAAACAACAATGCAGTCTTTGAAGATGGTGGGCCATAAATACCCAGCACGAAAAAATTTATGTGCAGTATCATATCCATACATGTGACTGCCACAGGCGCCGCTGTGCTAATTATTCAGGGCCTTTTTAGCCTCCTCGAGAGTCAAACACCAACGGAGAATGTAATCAACTCCGATGCAGTAGAGTGTATCTCCGACTATGCGATAGGGTTGTGATTGATGACGGATGCGTCGGTGGGCATCCATCGTCAACTCAGATTGGAAGGTGGAGGTCTAAAGATATACGATGATATCACCGTACCAAGGATCGAGGGTGCTAATCAGAAAAAATTTGTCGTCTAGAATGCGTTCCTCGGAACCAGACGGAGCGGAATCGGAAGGGAGAGAGCAGATCAAATCGGTGAAGACTATGGAATTCTTTGACTTGCCATTAGTGAACTCCAAATTGAACTCTTGGAGGATGACAATACACTTTGAGTACTTCCCCACAGTAATTGACCAGTCAATATGTAAGTCATAGGGTTGAAATCAGAAATCATAGTCACTGTACGCAACAGAATATAGTGACGAAAACATTGAACAGCTTGAACAACATCCAATGCCAGCTTCTCAACATGTGCATATCACGTCTCAATATCGAGAAGGTTACGAGACAGATAGTAAATGACATGCTCGTCACCATCATCGTCATCTTGTACCAAAACCATAACAATCATGCTAAATGCGGTGGCCAAATAGAGGGAGTAATCGCAATGATAATTTTGAGGACGCAGCATAGGAGCATTGACTAGCAATGTCTTTAGTGCATCGAAATACTTTTGGGCAATCTCATCCCAGAGGAACGGGACGCCTTGCTTCAATAATTGCGTAAATCCTTTAGCCACTTCGGCATAATTAGGTATAAAACGGCATAGGAAGTTAGCTTTCCCCTACATACTCTGCAGCTGATGTAAGGAGGAAGGAGAGGGGATATTAACAATAGCTTCAAATTTGAGTGGATCGAGACGAATCCCGTCTTTGGAAACGATAAACCATAAGAGTCTACCACATTCAATGCAGAAGACGCACTTATGCAGATTGAGTCGAATATTAGCGTCGACAACAAAGGAAAATTTGATGGAGATGATCAAGATGATATTTACGCTTAGCCGAATGAGCCAGAAGGTCATCTAGATAAGTCTGAACAACGCGCTTGATATCGTGGAAAGCATATGACATTGCTCGCTGAAATGTAGCCCCAACATTTTTCACACAAAGGGAGATTTTTATAGGCAAAATTACCCCAATGACATATAAAGGTGGTCTTATGTTGATCAGTCGAAAGAATATTAATCTGGTTGTACCTAGAAAACCCGTCCATAAAGGAAAAAATCTCACTCCCAACACAGTCATCAATGATTTGATCAATAAAAGGAGTAGGATAATTATCCTTAGGGCAAGCATGGTTAATGTCACGGTAATCAACATAGACACGAATGGTACCTTTCTTCTCATATACAGGAACAATATTGGAAACCCATTCTATCAAGGGAATTAGATAGATAAAACCAGCTTTAAGAATTTTTTCAACTTCTCCCTTAATAGCGGCAACCTTTCTACAATGCACAGTGCGAAGACACTGGCAAACAGGCTCCACACCAGGATAGGTAGGAATCTCATGCACCACTATAATTGGATCGATCTCAAGCATCTCTTCGTAATACCATGTGAAAATGTCACGAAACTCGCGGAAGAGACTAGTATAGACCTGAACCTCATCGTAGAATAGGTCACCCCAATATGGATGTTCTCAACAATCCCTGGTTTGACGGAAATGTCGATAGGCATCGTCTGTGTAACATTGCTCAAATTACCTTCCACAAAGACTTGGTGTGTCAATATAGGCGTTTGAAGCGGAGGAGAAGGAACCTAAGAAGCGAACTTTTCGAGACACGTTGACATGGCCCCAAGGCTAGGCATGAATGAGAAATGATGATGACTATCGTCCCAAGGAGGATCCTCGAGAGACATAGTTTCCATGATTGCTTCATCGAAGGGAAATATCTCTTTCAAGGGATCGGGTGAATCCGAATCACCGAGCCAAGGGGATTGAGAATAAGTATCAAGAGACATGCCCAAAGGAGCATGATTAGGAGGTGGAGGATCCAAAGCTGAAATAAGTTCACAATAATCTATCTCAATCAGACTTAACAGCATCGAATCTCCAAATGAATCGATCTGCTCGAGTGAAGGGATGATCCACGGATCGTCATACCGGGATATCATATTAACCTAAACAATGTTGGGTGGAGGAAGAGGAAAAATACCCATGAGGGTAGGATCTTAGAAGAGACCCGGTCCTACGCTCTCGTAAGGCGTAGGAATTTGATCTATGTACAGAACATTTTTCTCGGAAGAAGAAGTGAAGAAAGACAATTGATCAACAGTAACGATCCTTCCTTCGTGCAGAAATCGCAAAACACGAAAGAGATTGGAAGGAACGCACAACATGGCATGAGTCCAACTACGACTGAGGAGAAGATTATAATTGAGTTTGGCATCAAATACTTCAACCTCGACGTTGATTGTTTTCCCTTCTAGAGTAATCGGTAAATTAGAGAGAACACCAAGAGGTTAAAATTCCCTTCCATCGAATGCTTCTAGAGCATTTGGAGATGAATTCAGAGTTGGAGAACCAATAGCCTTCCAGTAGGTAGATGACATGACGCACGTGAGCCCTTTGTAAAGTTTTGTAGATGTTCTATGCTAGTAGCAATTTCACTTTTCTTTCTGCAATCATACAAGTAGTTAAGCAAAATGCGGATAGAACATATAAGTAGATCTTACAGAAGACAAATCAGAAACAGGAAAAATGTGTATGTTCGTTTCGGCGGTCAACAGGATGCTTCAACCAGCAAAGTCTCCTTTGGTCGGCCAGCCCAGCATGTGTCACAACAACCCTTCAATCTGTAGATGAGTCAACCCAAGTCAACTCTGCAAAAGTCAACGCTGTCCTGAAAAGTCAACGAGGCGTGAAGCTAAAAGTCAGCGCGGCGGCAAAACGGTCAACCCTTTGACCTCGATTTTTGTGCCAGGTAGTACGGCCTTCATAAATCGAACCTTCCACCAAATTTCGGCTTGTTTGGACCAAGCGTTGACCAAAGTCAACGCTGGTCAAAGTTTCTGCGAAACCCTAGCAGCAGCAAATCCGTACTTCAGCTTAGCCGTACAGTTTGTCCTCTTCGTCCTTCACACGTGTCGCTGAAACTCGTCCTTCTTGGTAGCTCGTACTCTAAGATGAGAGAGGAATATGTGAGTTGTGATGATGATGAAAATCTCTCCAACTTTTCCTGTATATATATCCATCATGAGGGTGTGTGACACATCTGTTGGGCATCCGAGCCTACATTACAAAACTGGCCGACCTTGCACATATAATTTATGAAAAATAATAAATTCAAAATATAAGTTCTGCTCATCGGATTAAGACATATTTTATATGGATTTTACACCTCTCAGAAAGAGGAATCCAACAAAAATATTAGCCTCTTAATCTGAGCATCTTAATATGGATTTTGGACCTCGTCATAACGCTTGATGGATATTCAGTCCATTAATCCCAACTTGGATGATGAGCGCAAGCTGGTGAGGGAGACGTGGAACAAAATTCTCCAAGTCGAAAGTGATAAGGCTTGAATCAGCAAGATCAACCCCACTGATGGCAGATAGCAAAGCCTTTTTTTGAGATGGATAACTCTAAATTACCTCTAATGCGGACATTATAGACAACGCCTAAGCCAAATCCTCAACAATATTGTAATGTTGAGTAGCTTGGGCATTAGGATTGTAAGAAGACTTACGAAGTACACCTTTGGAAGGTGGTCATACAACGGGCTCAGTATTGGGCCTTTCAATCTGAAGAGCGCCAGAAGCAGGCGGAGGAGGAGGACCATCAGTGATCTCTTTCCCCGCTGCCTGACATGGTTCAGTATAATCTTTCAACCGGGTAGTTATGGAAATGGATGCAGAACCGTTCATCATGAAAACCTGAGAACCAAATGGGGCAAAGGACTGAGGTTTCTCTACCAACTGAGTCTGTTTTGATGGAAACGGTTCTTTGAGAACAGCCGAAGTTCCTTGGGTGCCTTTGAGCAATCGACTCACTTCGGCCCGTCGAGGACAGTCGTCGGTGTAGTGCTCTTCATCACAAATTAAGCAAGGATACTTCGGTTTATGCTGTGAACCATCATCAGCACGAGATTTCTGAGAATCCTGTTTCGAGGTATTGGCCTTGGCCTTACCTTTACCCTTCTTTTTACCCGTGGAAGTTTTATCCGCTGGGTTGGCCTGAATGGCATTCACTTCCGCAGTTTTACCATAATTCGAGGTTGGCCGAGAAGCAGTATCATTGGAAGGAGTAGATTTTTGCTTCCTAGGATTTAGAGGAGAAGACTTCCGAGAAGTCTCAAATACGGAACCGATGATACCGTCAATGGATGGCGTCGTCGGTGCTTTGGAATTTCTAGTTCTAGGAGCATCAGGCAAGAGATCATACAACGTGACGGAATGAGAGTACACAATTTCAAGGTACTAGGTATGAGAAATGGCCTATTCCTCAGTAACGCATGCCCCCATCGCAATTTCCTTAGTAATCGGAGCAACGAAGGAGGTAGTAAACCAATCAGTTAGAAGTTGATCAGGGATTTCAAACTTGATCAAGCAACGACGACGCCTCCATTCATGAATATGATCTGAGATATGATTAGCTTGATCTTGCTTCAAGGATGTGAGGAGGTGCGTCCCGGTTTCATACCGTACCGGCAACTGAAAGTGCGTGAGAAACGCCATGGCTAAAGAGTTGAAATCTTGGAAGATTCCATGAGATAAATCGATGTCCCACTTGGCAGTGGCACCAATAAGAGTCCGTTGGAAAAGACAGAGTCGGATAGAATCATCAATCCAAGGGTTAGAGGAACACAATAGAGGGTATGTCATAACATGCGCTTGGGGGTCTTCTCCGGACTTGCCCTCAAACTTGGGACAATCGCCAGGAATTTTGGTTGGAACTGGAGGCCAATATGGGATATGAAGGATCGGATCGTTCGTCAACTTTGAAACATCAGGCTGTTCCAACGTAGAGAGAAACAGTAATTGAAGATTAAAAGGCACCGCAGGTCATTGATAAAGACCAGTGTTAGCATTCCACCCAGGTTTAGAGAAATTATGCCCCCATATGTTTTATCCCGGAGGATTTTGTCCATAGGGGTTATAAGCCTGATAGTTCTACCCATACAAGGGTTGAGGACCAGGATACTGATTTTGAGCATACCACTGAGGTCCTTACTGAGCAACATATGGATATTGTTGTGGAATGTAAGCATTGCCTTGAGGTGGATTATACACCATCTGGGATTGACCTTGAGGATAATAATTGAAACCTTGGGGCACAGTATATACCATCTAAGATTGACCTTGAGGAGGGTAAGTAGTGCCTTGAGGTTGAGCAGGTTGAACAGGTTGTCCCTATGGAGCAGGTTGAACAGATTGAACCGGCTGTTGTGCAGGTTGAGCAGGTTGAATCGGTTGTTGAGTTTGGACAGGCTGTCCCTGCAGGGTAGGTTGGCCTGGATACTAAGGGCCACCGGGTTTCCGTTGTGGAAGAGGTTGGCCCGATGGTTGGGATGGGCCAGGTTTCCCCTGACAACCAGGTTGACCCAGCTCAGAACCGTAGGGCTTTCCTTGTTGTACAAAACCTTGGCCTTGCTGAACATAAAGTTGTTATTGTTTCACAAAAGGTTGTCTTCGTGGTAGATACATTTTCCCCCCAGGAATGTAAGATGCTCCTAGTTGAAATTGTGGTTGACCAGAAGGACCATAGGGTTGTCCTTGTTGGACCGAAGGTTGGCCCTATAAGGGTTTTCCTTACAGACCGTAAGGTTGTCCCTGTGGACCAAAGGGTTGTCCCTATTGGACCGAAGGTTGTCCCTGTAAGGTTTGTCCTTGTAGGCCTGAGGGTTGTCCCTGTAAGGATGGTCCTTGATGGTAAACGGACTGATAAGGATCAGCTGGAGGAAAATAAATGGGTTGATTGGGATCAATCGGAGGAAAATATATGGGATTACCGTATACCTCATAACGATGTGGAGGATTGCCAGGAGCTTGAGGCTGCTGAGAACCCTAAGGTGTGGACTTATACTGCTGAGAATCTGGAGAGGGAGCGTACCGTCGCTAAATATCCAACAGATAGTCATCAAATGTATAATTAGAAACCATAGGTCCAGTGCACGTAGGATGGGTTTCTACAGCGTGATTTTGTGATCCACTCACGGCGGGCCTAGCAGGCATTGTGGGATTGATAAAGATAGACCTGCAAATAGCAGCAGACCCTGACGACTGAGTCATACTAACAATCGGTGTAGATGAAGCCATACAAACGGTGGATTAGATCGGGATAGATGTAATAATGGCCAACAAGATGGGTGTTGAAGGTGACATTCCTAATGTAGGAAAAACCGAGCTCCTTGGGGGATTCGATGTACTTGACTATGCCATGGACGCAACACCAGAAATGATCTGACCCAAAGTATGATAACCGGGTGGAAGAGACACCGATTGAGGGGAAGGTTGACTGGAGACATATGAGAAATCTTCTGGGAAAAGCTTATATTCCCCAGTAGAAACATGCAGTTCTTCACTGTCGACAGGACTTGAAGAATCCATATCTGACGAGGTTGTAAGATCATCGAAATGACGACGAGGACTAGGAGGTAAAGCAGCAGCCAATAGTGGCGATCCTAAAGTAAGAGGAGGGAATTCTTCCTCGCTCCCAAAACCAGACCAAGCACCCTAAGGTGGCCAATTGAAATCAACTGACCCTTCAGGAGGAGACCGGGTAGCGAGCGGCAAGATACACGGGAGGATAGGCTACGAAGACTAGACAAACCTAGTGAACTGAGGTGTTTCCAAAGAAACTTCAGGAAAAGTACTACCACTAGGAGGTAGTGAAGAAGACGACAAAACTGGCGGTTCCGCTACTGTGACAATGTTTCAAAACAGGAAAGAAACAAGATAGCCTATTTGAGGCTTCAAGATCAAACACTAAGGAACTACTAAAAGCAATCCAAGCAAAAACTTTTAATGGGCATGTGATCATAGACAATTAATTTTTTATGACATTGAAACGAAACTTTGTTGTTTCATGTTTTAAGAGTTAAGAAACAGGAAAAATATGACTCTAGTCACTTTCAAATTGAACGAGTGTGAAAGGATAAGTGCTCTAGGATCTTTTCACTTTTAGAGAGTCACAAAAAGACCAAAATTACTACTTAGGTAATCTAAGCAAGAGGGTGCACCAAGTTTCCATAAATTGCCATATACACCTTGGTGATCAAATGAAAGAGAAATGACCAAGGACTTGACGTTCAGGCAGGTAGTCTCCCCAAATATTGTGTTCTATGTATCATGGTTACAGGGCGGTAGACTCGGCTTCCTATGGATAAAGCATTGCAACCTATGAGGATATCCCTTTATATATGTGATGGTACGGGGAGCACAAGTACGTACTAGTGTTGTCTAATGCCAGGTGGCAAATGACAGCTACCAGGTTTTACGACACCGGAACATGCCACTAGCCTAGACCTCTAAAATATGTGTGTTAGGTTTCAATGCTTCCTTAGGTTGATTGAATTCATTTTAAGGTTGATCTTGAATTAATGTTGCGATTTCAACGCCTTACCGAATGTGATATCGAATTCCTAAATGCACACTACATGCAAAAGAACATCATTTATGTTCAATGAATGCTAGCTAAGAGAAGGATAAGAATTCTATGACAAAGTAGCAATCAATTGAAACATAAGAAGAATTTCACTAATGCATCTAATACATCCAAATGAGAAAAAAAAAACTCTTTCCCAGTTCGCTAAGATCTAGTTATGGAAAAGATCATTTTCAGTTTAAGCGAAAGAATGCAATTTTTTGTTTTTAAGATGAATGAAGAACACAATGCACTGTTACACTAAAAAGAAAAACAAAGACTAGTTTTGAGAACTACGAATGTAAAGATCTAAAACAAAGAGAACAATGTGATACAAACATAAAACGCACTCAAAACAAGGATGCACTCTTCCAAGCAAACAAAGGTCTTTCGAAACAATCCAACGAGCAATGTAATCTATGCTCTAAGTGACGAATGGAGAGTCAAATTAAAACAAAAGTGATCACCCAACAAACCAAAGACACGAAGAATCGAGAAAGAATAATACAATCGGTCAGCGAATTGAAACGACAAAGATCAAAATGACTCGAATCTTAACCCAAAAGGTTCAGTGAGGAAAGGGTTGAACAAACAGCACAAGACACCTAGAAACCCTAGGGATTCAAACTCCACTGATAAGGTGATGGACAAACAGCTGAGAAGACCAAGACCACAGAATAAAAACAATCCCAATATACCAATTGCAAGGCAAAGAACCAATCCAGAGCCAAGAACTACTGACAAAAACTCAAAAAAAGGGTCAAATCAAATCCTACAGGATTCGGCGCGACTGTTTAGCTATAATCCGCACTAAACAGGGGTTGGCGCACCTGTGACAAAAGAAACATGCGCCAATCGACGCGATTGTTCAAGGAAAAACCGTGTCGATCTAGAAAACCATGGGAAAAAATAAAACCACTGAGCAGAGGTCAGACTTGACACTCTAGAACTGAACAAGATGGTTTAAAACAGTCAGGCCAGTCAAGCAAAGAAGAAAAACGATTAAACGACCAAAGTCGACTCGACAAGCCAAATGCTCAACAAACAATGAGACGACAAACACACACTGATCCCCAGCAGAGTCGCCAACTTGTTGTGTAGGTAAATCCCCTCTACGGACAGAGGCAATCCCTCTAGCCCTATGGTGGGTCTAGCAGCAAGAGGACATGCTAATGTGTCGATTCATAGTTAATGAACGTAACTGATTCGAGATAGATGTCCTACCTTTGTTCCAACGCAGTTGTTGCAGCTGTAGCGACACTCTCTTGATCTTCGTCCACGATACGTTGCATTCCTTCAGCAATGGTACTTAGGTGCCTGCACAAGGATCATAGAACAAAAGCACCATACGAAACAATAATTGCATTCATAAATATCTAATTGGTCAAGGAGAATTAAAAATATTGCGCAAGATTAATCATATCAACACAAGACAGGAACCAAAACATCAGTCATGTATTAAGTAAGAGAAAGAAAGAGATAACAACCAAATGAGCCTTGACGTCGCAACCTCCTTCAGCGGGTCCAGTCAAAACACGTCTCGAGCATTCGTCGGGAATTTGGACTTGGTGAAGCAATCAACCTAGACTCTCTCTCGACAAGGGTCTCTCTCTCTGCTCTATCTTACACCAGCTATATCAAACTATTTCAGCTATTCTCCAAAATGTTCAGTTATCCAAACCATTCAGCTAGCTGCATCTATGTGAGAGAGATGTATTTATAGAAGGAGAGGAGGAGGTTGGGATCCCTCAAATTGTGGAAGGGAGGCCTTATCCTTTGGGGAGGTTGCCCAAAATTAGGGAACAAGAAGCCAAAGGAGGGTGCTCGACGTTATTCAGTCGAACCAACCATGCTGACTCACTTACAAAGTGGTTGGCAATGGAAACTTCACTTCTATATTTAAAAAAAAAAAATCCAAAAATAGCTCAACGCGGGCAGTCCATTGAGACAGAGCGCCAATGGGTGCGAGGTCCAGTGCTAATTTCCCTTATCAGCGCAAGCCCATAACGGCCTGCCAGCGCCAACCCAAAATCATGTGTTTTTTATGGTTTGTTCCAGTAATAGTCAACAGAGGAAATGTTCTTCTTATGGCAAGGAATGCAATGATACTTTTTGCAAGGCATGACACTTCATATAAGTCACAGAAATGGTGCTCCAATGTGCAAGATGGGGATTGTAGGGACGGTGACAAAATATTGTGTAACAATGGTCATTTAAAGTTCGGTCTCTATGAGCAAGGTTTCCACGTGGCTCTACCTTGCGGACAATTTGGCCCTGCCATGTCATTCATGATCACCATGTAAACTGCCACATAATCGTGGGTTGTGTCGCATCGTCATGCCCTGCCCCTTCAAACCAGAATGCAAACAATTTTTTTCTCGTAAGGACTCATGGCGCAATTCATATTTAATTTTTGGTAACAATTCTGATCTCCCTAGCCTTTATCTCCTTGGCCTCTACAAGGTGTCACCCATTTAAACTCTCGAGGCATGGTAAACAATTTCTTGTTTGTTGTCAGGAAGTTTCTTGTCCCCCAACCCACTCAATCGTGACCTACCCTTATCAGTGCACCTAACTCAAACACTTGCAACCACGATGATGCCATGTTAATGTCACACTACCACATGAACCCCTTTGAGGATGCCACGTGTCACTCAAGTTTAGGACCCCTGTTTGTTGTCGATAATTTTCTTGTCCCCTAGCCTCGTCAATTGCAGCCTACCCTTCTTAGTGCAGCTAACTCAAACCCCCACAACTGTAATGATGCCATGCTAATGTCACACTACCTTGTGACTCCCTTTGAGGATTTCATGTGTCACTCAAATTCAAGCCCCTTGGCCCTCCAAAAATGCCTCTAGTTCCTGACACACGTCACGTTGTTCATGTTCCACATCCTCATCCTTTCCACATCACTCTATCAGTTAGGCTTTGGCATGGGTTCCACCAGGGTCCCAGCTCTGCATGAAAAACTACATCTCTTCATTATAATATTTCTTGGGGTTTTTATGGAGCCCAACCTGCAAGCCTCCACTTAATTGCTCTCAACGCCCTGAGCCGTGAATGGGGATATCACATGTTACATGATGGAAGAACTTTATATCTTATGTTATCCAACACTTCGATAATTTCTATGGTTGTCCCTCTCATGCGGTGACTATAGACTTAGTAGCAAATATTTTTTCTTCTACAACCAAGGCATGGGGTTCTTTCCTTTTAAACCTTTCTCTTTCTCTTCTGTAGCAATGTAATAATAGATTATGTTTTAATTCTAAGCCATAAAGATTATTACCTCCATTTCACAGACCCATGGCATGGGTCTTTTCCCATTGAGATAGTCACACAGAGAAGTCTCTAATCAAACCCCCCCAATTGTTAACTTGTTGGCTATTCTCGTCTTGAAGCCTTGAATGTAAATTACTCTGGGCGTGAATGTACTACAACTATCAGCAGAGGCCATTAGATCTCACACCTAAGTGTCATGCCTCCTTTGTCTCTTCCTTAGTGGATTCATACCCATTACACTGGTCCCAAGGGGGATTTTGAACTAAGTTTACCCATGTTATTGCGGGCCCCCTCAACCTTCACACGGATCAATTAGGCACTAAAACGAACTTATTAGAATAATTACTCAACATGTAACCCACTAAGGTATTAACTAGTAACTTAAGCATATCCTTACATGACGAGGCAACAGTGTAGTTGAACAAATCACATAAATGCATCCCAATCATGAGCATGAGTAATTTAATTCATGCAGCAACATTTCACATTACGGGGTTATCTTTCCCTCGAGAATAAGATAGGTAACCTATAACACATTTACTTATAACACATAGAGAAGGAAATTTTCTCTTAGAAAATAAGTCAACCAATACATTTCAATAGTATGAGTAGTATTCATATTACGTAAGCAAATATGGCTTGCATATGGTCACTTATCATAAGAGTTAGATGACTGGGAACTAGGAGAGGAACTCTGACTCTCCTCCCAATCATAGGCTAACTATATTTCTCCTCTTTCTTACAATTAACTACCCCCGAGTCAGATTTAGAGTCTGTGAAGGAAAGTGCTTAAGGGATATCAACTCCAGTCATATGAACATTCACATGGGAATCTAAACACCACAATTCCTTTGCCTAACATCTAGGAATCTAGAGCACACAACATCTCCACCCAACCCAACCAAATTAGGGAATCCATATATCTATAGCTCTACCCCATAATATGTTCAAAGAATATAGAACTGTTACATCTCCACTCCATAACCAATTCATAGAATCTAGACCGATAATGCTCCACCCACAACAATATTAAAAGAGTCTAGAGATCCAAACATCTCCACCCAGTTTTCATTTCAACAATCCACGACGATAGTGCCTCCACTTGTCTCTTGCAAGAATCGAGAGCACATTATTTTTTCCACCTGATAGCCTCCATGGGGACCCATAAAGAAGGGTCTCCACATATTAACCAAAAATCAGAAATCCAGAGGAACAAGTCTCCACCTGATCAAGAACAAAAGAATCCATATCCCTTTCTCCACATGTTGTTCGTGTCTCCTCCATGTGTCTTTCCTCCTCATTTTTTTCTTCCTTTTTATGCCTCCAGTGAGCTACACATCATCTCTCTTCCTATGCTTGTTCTTTTTTTTGTACTCACTTTTCTGCATCAATGCATGCATAATCTCCCTTTTTCAATCTTTATGTTTTATGGCCTATTAACCAAGGCCTTCTATGCCATGACAGTGGGAGTGGGACCAAGTCTCATCTAATCAAGAACATAAAAATCCAGAGCCCTTTCTCCACTTATTGTTCATGTCTCCTTAGTGTGTCTTGCCTCTTCGTTGTTTGCTTCCTTTTTATGCCTTCAGTGAGCTACATGTCGTCTCCTTTCCTATGCATGTTATTTTTTTTTTTGTATTCGCTTATTTGCATCAATGCACACATACTTTCCCTTTTACATCTCTATGTTTCATGGCCTATTGACCTATGCCTTCTTTGCCACGACAATGGGACCAAGTCTCACTTGATCAAGCACACAAGAATTCAGAGCCCTTGCTCCACCCGTTATTCATGTCTCCTTAGTGTGTCTTGCCTCTTTGTTGTTTGCTTCATTTCTTTGCCTCCAATGAGCTACGTGTCATCTCCTTTCCTCTACCTTTTTTTTTTATAGTTGCGTGTCTACATCAATGCACACATAATCTCCCCTTTTCTATATCTATATTTTGTGGTATGTTGACTAAGACCTTTTATGCCATGAAAGTGAGACAACTCATCCTCTCTCCTTGACGTACATACACATCCTTAATTGACTAGCATTTGCGCCTTCAGTCATCCAGACACCCATACACAAGATGAGTTTGTTCCACTAATGCAACAAGGAAAAAAAGTGGCTCATTAATGGAGATTTAAATATTGTCTTTTCTCAAGCAAGCTTCCCCACAAATTCTCCTCCACAGGCTCACGAATATGTGTCCCCCTCAGTATAGTCATCCTTTTTAGTATTTATGGCTTACATTAATCCACATAACATGTACAAGGCAATATTTACAAGAGCGTGAAAAAGGGTTGTTACAGTGGTGTCGTGGGTTTATTCAACACTAGTGCACCAAAGGTTGCAAACTTTTTGGGTTGAGTTTTTTGGGTCGTAAAAAAATTGTTATTCCAAAAACTATTATGAACTAACTAAATTCATTTTGCACTAAAGTCATCCATGGTTTCATAACTAGCTAAGCTTAAGCTTAAGGATCTTGGTTTAATGAGATTTGAGGTGGGTTTGACTTGCCCGTAAGTGGTTAGTGTTAGACCTTATGATCTTGGTTTAGGACCATGAATTAGGTGTTGAGAAAAATAATGCACCATACTAGTTACTTAAATATTCCATCTCTCATGTGGTTTAGGAAAAACAATTTTAAGTCGCTTGGCATGTTAACTAAATATAAACTTCTCTTCTAAGTTTAATATGAGCAATTCACTCATGGTAGATAAATTTTTTTATCAAGGTAGATATGCACTTAGAAAATGACCAAAACTGCATAAGGAGACTAAGAAAATCTACCCACGGTAGGTAATTAGGTCCCTTGATCCAAGAAATATTTTATCCAATTGAATATAACGACAATGGTGTTTGTGTGAAGCCCATGGATTGCAAACAATCATGACAATAAAGTCTTTCTCCTCTAAGAAATATAGCATAGGAAACCCCTTTATTTAGGTTGAAAGCATTATGGCATTGTCGTCCATATTATCTATTATATCCCTTTGATTGATTCCTTAATAAAAAGCTCCAAAATATATAATCAACAATGCATACAAGCCAAACTCTACATGTTATACATTTATCAGCTAGAATTTATATTTCAATATATTCATATTCTAGCACTAAATATTAGGAACTTACTAGCTAGAATCTATATTTCAATCCATTCATATTTTAATCTCCAAGATTTGAGTTTGGGTGTTGTGAAAGGAGAACTCAGATTTCCCTCTTTCTAATGAAGGTAGCTTTTTGTTAAGGTAAAAATCCATCGCTTCCATTTATTTATTTGGGAATTTGACGATTTAAGATATCTAAAATGAATTAAAACCACTATAAAAAAGTTCCTAACATTAAGATGGTATTCCAACTTCCAACAAAATTCTTGTTAGATTTAAAGATCTAGAAATAATAATAAAAACATGATATAAATACCCCATTTTTCCAAAATAAATCAAGCCTTGGCTAGGACCAACTCAAATGTTGAATGAAAAAACAATTTTTCAAACTATAAAATATTGTCACAAAAATTATGTGAAACTTAGTTACATATGAATTTCCCATAAAAATTTATTTATCCCGACAACTAGTTGCTACTCTCGACCTTTCCCATAAAATTTAAACCTAAATATCTTCTCTAACACTTTAAGGTTATTAACCCTAAATTAAAATGATACCTATTTTATTTCATCTTCTTTTAAAATTATTAACCCTAAATAAAAAATATACATATTTTATATAATCTTATTTTATTAAATTTTATATCCGCATTTAGAATTAAATATATTAACTATGTCAAAATAAATCAATAAAGCTACCTACATCGAAGACCCACCACTTTAACATTTCAATGATATTTCAAGTGAAGACAATGTTTAGCAAGGTGCAATAATGGACTTTAAGAAAAGAAGATTCCAATCACGTTTAAATCATTCACCGTCATGAGAAAGGAAAACTCCAAATCACATAGATACTCATTTCTTTATCAATGAAAAAGCGATGAACGTTTGTACGTGATTATAACGTAAGAATAGGAATGACAAAGATTCAAAGTTAGTGTCAAAAACAAGAAGCGTGACCATATGATAAGCTACAGGTATTTGACCTGCCTACCCAGCTTGCTCAGTACAACAAGCGACAGCGCCCATCAGTTTCCTGATACCAACCTACCAACCTCCTCGGTGGTGAGAATCATCGAATTGACAAAAGTGAAAACCCTAGGTATCTGCCATTAAAGAATTGGACCTGATCTTCTTAATATAGGGATTTAATTAGGTCTCCTATGTTTTTATTAAATATTTTATTTTAGAAATAATTTTGGCTAAAATTTAAGGTGGGATGCCGATGTATTTATATGGCCATGTATTTATATAGCGAGGGGATTTTAAATTGCTGTAGCGTAACGAATTCCAATAGTGTTTCTAGCCTTAATCCACTGATATAATTTAGAGTGTATTTCATAGTATTTTTTGGTTTTTTTAAGAGTAAGAAAATTTATTATAATTAAGTTGTTAAATTAATAGTGAGTAGTTATTCTAAGTTTTTATATGTAAATGTAGTTTAATTTATTATTGTTATTAAAGAAAAACCAAGTTATTAGTGGTATGAAAGGGGGCAGGTCATATCCAAAATGCTTCTTGTTTTTGGGTTATTAACCAATTTCCTTATATTTTAGGAATACAAGCTCTTAAGTAAACATAAATAATTTTAAAGCATATTCTAAGGTTTATTAAATTGTGATATATTAATTTTTTTAATATAAATGAAAGATACTAATATATTTTTGTTCACTTTGTTTTTATTAATAATTATAATTTTAAATATTAACTACCTTTTATTTTTAAATTTATATTGGTTTTTTTCACATTTATATAATACATTATATAATTAATTTAAATAATAAATAATATAAAATATATGTGTAAACTTATAAAAAATAATTAATTAATTATATTAAAGAGTTTGTTTCGTTAATAATTTTGCTTTACCATTACATTTATATAATACATTATAAAATTAATTATACATAAAATTAATTCAAATAATAGATTTTATATATATATTTATATTTAAAAAAACAAAAAAAAAAACAAAAAACAAAAAAAACAAAATTATGGCATTAAATTATAGTATCATTGAAATATTTCAAATTTGTTTTTTTTAACAAACTAAATATCTAATATATATTAAATTTGTAGTTTATTTTTTTCGGATACTTTTTCTAGTCAATTTTGTCTAGAATTTGGTAGAAATTTTTAAGAACCATAAATGTAAGTTAGTTAATATGCAAAGTTTTTTAAGGTGTTTAACCCACTTATACATTCAAAGTGCATTTTAAATAACAAGAAATCAAATCTTGCTAATCCTCTATATCCAAATAATACTCAAGTAAGAAGTAATGGCTTCCCCCTCATGCTGAGGAATCTCCCACTTCTGGTTTGTTGGAGTCTTTGGTTGAGAAGGAATAAGCTTATATTTCAAGGAAAACCCCCCAACTAGACGCTTGCTTCTGCACATATATCTACATTGTATAACATGATCCCTGAAGATGAACCCAAACGTCCTCACAGGATCATCACAACTGAATCCATTGATAAATCATTTCCGTGGGCATATTTTGACAAATTTGCACAACAAACAGGTTGTGGAGGTGGTGTTATCTTATTCCTCCATGAGGAACATTTCTTCAAACTAAGAATGGGACTAGGAAGAGGCACCAACAAATTTTCAGAACTTATCAATCTCAGACACCTTCCCTCCTTTGCCTTAGAAAAAGGATGCAAACACCTTTGGATTTTTGGAGATTCGAAGCTTGTCCTAAATTGGTTCAATCAACAATATATTTGTCATGTGCACACACTTTGGAACCTATTGGACGATGTATTATTATTAAAATTACAATTTGACTCCATTTCTTGTCATCATATTTACAGGGAGAGGAACCAACTTTCCGACCTCCTATCCAAGGAGGGAGCGCACCAGCCCTGTAGTCACTAGATGATTCAAGAACAAAACGGGCACAACTTTTATCAGTACTTCCACGGACCTTTTAAAGACAAACAATCATAGGGGGCATTACCGCCCTAATTTTGGGATGAACTTTTTGACAGCACTATTCTGCATATATCATATTTATGTTTAATGTTTATTTTTGTATATTTATTTGTAGTACATCAGTTACAAATATGTAACAAACATTTTTACAATATGTGGCTTGCCACCTGCATTTTGATATATGCTTCATGAGAAGCATCTACAACATGTAATTTTCAATTATTTAATGAAAGTTACAATTTTTCCTTGGGAAAAAAAGAAGTAATGGCTTCAAACATGGTTATGTGTTTGATTCCCATGGGAAGGAGGACGATGAAGACTCCTCTTTTGAAGATGAGAATTATGTCAAGGATGAAGAATATGGGGAAACAAAGCAGTACCTTTGACTTATTGTTGACACTTCTTGGGGCTTTCAATCGGCGACTTCAAATGGGCAGGTAAATGTGGAGAGCTCTTTGAATGATGACGAGATTGACGAGGATGATGATGAAGAGGAAGAGGGTGTTGAGAATGTGGAGGTGCGTGAAGTGGAGCAAAGCGAAGACGAAGACGGAGATGAAGATGATGAGGATGAAGAGGACGATGGCAGGGATGAGGGTGAGGAAGAGGAGGATGTGGAGGGAGATGAAGATGAGAAGAACAAGAATCCTAGCGTTGTCCCACTTTCGATCAACATTTCAGTTGATGACCATGAGAGTGATGATGCAGATGAGAACGACGAATTGGGTGAGGATGATGAGTATGTTGGAGGCGAGAAATTTGAGTACGAGGAAGAGGATGTTTAAGAAGAGGAAGACAAGGAAGATAGTGGTCAAGAGTACCTTGTCTAGTTTGTGCCTGCGCATTTGCCTTTGCATGTGTCAGCCTTGGTTTCTGTTGGACATATAGAAGAGGAAGAGGAAGCCAACGACTTTTATGTTGGCCTTGATCATGAGGATGAAGACGAAGATGACGACGATGATGATGATGTTGAAGAGGAATTTGATGATGAGCATGAACAAAAACATATCTCATCATCAAAGAGAAAGAGAGACCAGGATGATGATGCAAATGAGAGTGATGATGAAGATTATGACGATGAGATGCCACCAAATAAGAAGTGATAATGGTTTGCATATCTCTACTTCTGTAGAGGTGTGCATGCACTTTCTTTTTACCAGGCCACTGTGCTTTTTGGCCTGGAACAGTTTTTTGTTGTAAACTTTATCTCTTATATAGAAGCAAATTCATTCTTTCCTTGTCACAAATGTAAAGTTTCGGGATATCAAGGTGAGCATGGAGGGAATTGAGATTCGTTGTTTTTACCTAGTTTCTAACTGACACTTGTCGTTTTTCCTCTCAAAGTCTTGTATAGAGCTATGGTCAGCCTCACAATGAGAGTAACACATTTCTTGGAAATTATCTACAAAGCCAAATTAGTCCTCATGGTGGCTATGGATTAATTTTATCGATATGCTTATTTGTCAGAACTTATGAAATTTGATCTTCCACCATTTTGATAAAATAGATGTAGTATTATAAGTAAAAATCATATCAAAATGTGTTCGAAGGGTTGAGGGAGTTTCACCATTTTGATCACATTGAAGTGGTATTAGGTAGAAGTATACTAGAAGATCTATCAGTGTCTGTGAGAGGGTGTCTATTGACTGAAGACTTCATGAAGCTTGTTGATGTTGTCCTAATCAACCAAGTACGTTGTGGTCAGTTGTGATCAATGGGTTTAGGTTATATTTGGAAATTTTCCATATACCAAACAAAAGGTTCTACACCATAGGCAATAGCTTCTAAAGTTACATAGTTTTCTTCCACATGCTTATGAACTTCTTGTACTGATTTTAAGCAAGGGGAATCAAGATGCCTTGAACGGTGGATTGCATTACATTGCTATTTGGCTCAAATTTTATGGTAATTTACATTTTGTGATTAGCTCTTATTTATTTTTGATCAATTGGCTATTTGCTATTTTGTTCAAAGTTTATGGTAATTTACATTTTTGTGATTGATTCTTCTTTATTTTTTATTGGTTTCCTATTTAGATTTAGAAACAAGAAAGACTTAGTTGTAGTTGTGATATTTTCTTGCTCATGTTCATTTTATCAACTTAATGTTAAATTGAGATGTCATTTAGGGAAAACTTCATAGATGAATTATGGCGCAATCGTACTTCTTAGAGTACACAAAGTTAAAATTTCTACATGTATTCATTAATATGGTTGTGGGATTTTTAGTAATTATTACTCTGGGTATAACCAAATGTTGTAACAAAAACTTTTTATTAGCTATTAAGCAACCACTGAAATAGAAGATTGCTCTTCCTAATCCAACAATTTTTTATCTTTTGTGTGAACATTAGCCTCATTCTCGGAGTAGTGTCAACGAGACTAGTGGAATCTTGTAGGGGAACCTATTGTGTGGCATGGGGAATGAGTCGTTGGCCCTTGATTCAAATCAATCTCCATATTTATATAATATTTACTTTATTAGAAATAAGATTTTTTAATGTTTAGTGATTTAGTTTTTCAAAAAAAATGAGTTCCAAATCTGTTATTCCTTCAAGGTACCTTTGCACCTTTAGGGGCAATTGCTAGTTTTACATTTGCTATTATCCATCAAAGTGCAAACTCCAATATTTATTAAATAATATAATTTTTTAAATTAAAATTTATAATTATTGCTTATTAGTTTACACACAAATTTATAAATAATATTAATTATAATTTATTTTAAAAAAACTAGATTAAAATTGTGATTTAAAACAATAATTAGTAAATATATATTCATTTGTTATATTCACATTTTTATATTCAAAATAATATAGAGATTGTAATTGCAACATTTAATTTTTCTATGTTATGGGATTTTTTTCATAACATGGTGATAATTTTTTTAAGAGAGTAATTCTTCTTCGTTTAAATGTTTTTAAATGTATAAATTGATTGAGTATTTTTAAAAATGTTTTTAAATGCATAAATAGATTCAGTGTCTTTAAAAACCCACATTGTAGATTTTATAAACTGCATAGATCAAATATGCAATTCCAACCTCGATTATATAAATGACATAATTCAAACATGTAATCTTAAGTAATTATTATCAAAATTAAGGTAAAATTGACTCTATATATATATATATATATATATATATATATATATATATATCAAAATGCACAAAAATTAAACTATATTGATTATAATCACTTTAAACTATATTGATTATAATTTCCTTGATAATAATTATTTTAATTGAAACGAGAATTTTTGCTTACCACTATTACATCAAATATAATTATTTCATAAATGTCAAGAATGGACAAGTCAAAATAGATATAATTGATTCATAAATGCCATATCAGACACTACATGTCTTCGAAGACTTGAACCTAAGCAGTTAGGAAACAAATTGTTCATCAAATCGCTAGAGCTAAAATCCTTTTACTCTTTTATAATATTTATGTACAAAAAAAAAAATAAAAAAAAAATTATATATATATATATATATATATATATATATATATATATATATATATATATGTATAGTTTTAATTAATACAAAATAATAATATATAATTTATATTATATTATTATGTTAAACTAAATTAAATTTTAGAAAGAGAAATTTATAGTTGATGAAGACTTATGGAGAACTCTGTGCCGTGATCATATGTTTGCCCAAAGTTTTGAGTGAACACTTCACCCATCTTCACGGGCTTGAAGCTTACTAATGATGTGAAGAGCGTTAGACCCCTATAAATAGATGATGACGTTAAAGTATAACCCTTAGAGGTGGAGAGGAGGGTAAATAAACTAGATAGGAAGGAATAGATGATTAAATCTGATTTTAATTCAAAAGAATCAAAATCACATTTAATCATCAATTCCTTCCTATCTAGTTTATTTACCCTCCTCTCCAACTCTAAGGGTTATACTTTAATGTCATCGTCTATTTATAGGGGTATATCACACTTCACATCGTTAGTAAGCTTCAAGCCCCTGAAGATGGGTGAAGGGTTCACGAGAAACGTTGGGAAAACATACGATCGCTACACATGATTCTCCAAAAGTCTTCATCAACAAAAATTTATTGACTATGGAAATATCCATGCTAAAAGACAAATTTAATTTTTTATATTTTAATCAATTTAATAAATTAAAGTTAAAATAAAATTATTGTAATTTTTTTAATATGAAAATACAATATAACTAATTTGTAATCTTTAAAAATAATGTATTTCATTAAAATAGATAAAAGATATTTATTTTTTAACATATATACATTTTTCAAAACATGCAACAATATTCTTAACTATGGAGATTCATCCCCATTTCTATGAGATTTTTTAGCTTGTCAATAGTTTTGTTACAATAACATGGGCCAATACCATGGCTTATCAATACCACATGCCCAGTATGACACGTGTTGATATAAAATTTTCTTTAATTAATTAATTAAAAGAGCATGACTAACTTGTAGATAAATCCTAACCCTTGATCTATGAATACTACTATGAATATTTCAACATATTTCATAGGTTAAATCTCTACCATCCACCTAATAATTACTAATAATTGAATCAAAAATGTGGAAGGCCTATTTTGAAGTAGACATGCATGTCGGTGCAACAAGATATGAGGGCTAAAACATGTTTGTGGATTCAAACCTTGTCTAGAATATAAAATATTTGTCGTTTACACTTGGAGCAAGTATTTATTGACAACACGTAGGGGCGACAGGAGTAAGGGATTGATTTTCCACCCTACATATTAATGGGAATATATTTTTGCATGGGGCATAGGAACAACTCTCAATAACCAAACATAAACCTATGCACTTTTACAAGGTCTCGACTTTGACAAAAAGAAAAGAGGTATCAAGTAATCACTATCGTGGGGGACTCAACAATCCTTTTAAACCTTCTTATCAATAACTCCCTTTCTCCAGATTTCAAGCTTCAAAATATCATCAACAGGATCTATCAAGCTCTTGAAAGGTTCAAAAACAAAGTTTTTTTCCATGTTCATCATCATAATAACTAGAAGGTTGATTGCCTTGCAAATGAGGGGGGACCTCATAGAAAAAGGAGTGTTCAAGTGTGGGAAGGATATATTCCTTGTCCCTATCCCCTAAACTCTTCATGAAAAATTCCATTTGTAAGGCCCAAGCCGTTATTGGTACCATGTGCAAGGATCAAGGGGTGGACCAACCCTTGCTTCAATATGAGTTTGAGGTTTAACTAGAAGGAGGAAAACACATTATTGTACACGTTCATGGATCAGTGTTTCAAGGCACCATGTTTCAAGGTCTCAAGGAAATCATTCAAACCATGCATGAAAACATCAAACAAATAGGGAAAAACTAGTAATTGAATGTTGTTTCCTCCACAACTGCATTGGAGGATATTATTGGCCTGCAAGTGAGCATTATCAAAATGGAGGATTAGTTGGTGCAAATCATATGGATGATGGAAGAACTAAACCACAAGGCCAATCAAGATGCGACTAACTCTGGTGGCATATGTTTCCATTGTTTGGAATTTCTCAAAACTGTCAAATGGTTAGCGTTGAATGCTCGATTTTAGGGTTTGTTTTCCTCGATGATGGAGCTAAATAATCTTAGTTCTAATGTTATGTAATGCTTTATGTATTACTGGTATATATTTGAGATCGTGTAAGTTAGGGAATCTAGAAGATTTTAATGCCCATGTGTCCATTCCAGGGAGAAATTTTGTACTGCAATCCATAGCTTTGATTTTTGATATGTTGCCACCCAGTCTGGGTAGGAAATGTTGATTTTTTAATAGTCCTCTAAATTGATAATTGTTTCTTATGATTTCCCTTAGATTGATCTTTTCTTACATTTATTATACATCATAAAATAATTAGATAGAGAACTTCAAAGGTAAAACAAAAATGCTAGAGGACCATAAAGAGAACCACACAAGAACACAAGAGTTTACCCTGGGAAAATCCACATGGGGGGAACCCAACAAACTTTCCTTAAGAATCAAGTTAACAAGAGAGACATTCAAGTTAAGGCAATAGAAAAACAAACCAACAAATTTGTCCACCAAGAGTCTAAGTCAAAGCCTTCACAATATCCCTTAGTCACCTCGGTCAAGGGGTCTACCACATAGGTTTGAAGTTTGACCTATTTTCCACCAGAGTTGAGTCTTGACCACAAAGAAATACCACATTTTTTTTTTCCTTTTAGCACAAAGAATAACCACATAACTTTGGCCTCTTATCACATATAATAACCACAAAACTTCAGCCTCTTAGCACATAGAATAACTATATAATTCCATCCTCTTAGCACAGATAATAACCATAGAAACTTTGGATTCCTCACAGAGATTCATCTTGCACTTTAATGTCTTTGATTTGCTACTTAATCTCTTCGTTCTGCTCATTAATATCCTACGTATGCCTAGAAGAAACCATAATATTCAAAACCATCTGGTTCGAAATGTAAACGAGTCAAATCGATTGGTTCACACCGAGTTCATTAGGTGAAGGTACCTAACTGGTATAAAAAATGGTTTTTATGTGTGCAGGCTAGGGTTTTTAGATGAATCAGCTATAAATTGGTCGGTTCCATCATAAACCGGTTGGTTCATTACCAACTCATCCACAGACTACACATGAGTTTTTTTTGCTTTTCTAAGTGGTTTTAAGGGATAATAGGGGCTATTTCCCTCTTAAAAAAACCCCCTTCAAGCATTTAAAAGGATGCCTCCCCTCTCATTTTCCTTACACATTTCAAGATTCTCAAGCCTAGAAATGTTAGCAATAAATGATAGTTCCTTTATCTTTCATTTTCATCCTTTTACTTAGATTTTTAACATTACCATGCAATGACTCAAGATGTTTGAAAGTGCTTTTCAACCTCATTGGATTTCATATGGATAAACTAGACTTTTAGATATCACTAAAAAACTAGCAGACTTAATGGTTTTTAGGATTTCAAGATTTAGAGGATTGCATTGTTTCCAACAAATTATGTTATCCATGAGGGTATGAGATTGAAATTTGATAAAGATCATGAAGCCCTTTAAGTATCTTGATGTTGGTGGCATTGATTCTTGAACTTCATTGATGTTGGTGGCATTGATTGTTGAATTTCGTTGATGTTAGTGGTATTTCTTTCTAAACTCCTCTATCATGGCCTTAACAAAAATCTACCCTTCACTCAAATGAAAATAATTGGTTAGGCATTCTAAGCTTTTTCTACCATGTTATAAGGTTGAGGAGATGAATCATTGGTTGGCCATGTTAAACTTTTTCAATTTATAGCATATTATAAGGTTGAGCAATCCAAGTCTAAATATTTTGAGCTAGATGATATGTATGTAGCTCTTGTTGATGATCCCATTTCTAGTAGTGTTGAATCAATGCTGATTTTCATGAGTGACCATGTTGATTAGTGATTTGTAGTTTTAACGTCTAGTTTTGTTGCTACTACAACTACTGAGGTTGTAGAGGAGTCCGAGGAGTCCTTAGTCTCTGAACTAGATGATGTTTATATAGCTCATAATGATGATCCCATGTCTAGTAGTGGTGATAAGTTTGATCATGATGAGGAGTGATCATGTTGGCCACTAATATATAGACTTGTTGTAGGCTAGTGGCCCCATAACTCGTAGCATTGTTTTTGTACTCTAGAGGCCATTTAGAGCCTCATTAGTTATGTATTTTGTTGTTGATATGTATTGCACTCGATGCCATTCTGATATATTCACCTTCACATGGTATATAGATGAACAAACTTTGTATATTTGTCTTATTGGTTTGGAAACATAGTTTTAAATCTTAAAAATAGTTTTTTTCATTAAAAATTAATTATTTCATGTATTTTTTTAAAGACTAGTTCATTGAGATCTGACCAGTTTGGTTGTTCTGGTTCCGGTTAAAAACACGATTGATAGGTGGATCAGCTTGGTTACCGATTTCAGTTTTGAATACTATGGAATAAACTTTTACTTGATGATCAGATCGAATGGTGCTTGAGAAGATGTTAAACCCCTCATATATATAGTGATCAATAGGCGGAATGCATGCCAGTGAGGACCGGGCTGACTTAATGACTTGAGGGCTGACTTGGACATGTTGTGGAGTCAAAAACAAAATTCAAACATTTAATTTTTTCTTTTGACAAGGTCATGAAAAACATGCCTTGTATTTTTATTTTGACAATTTCATGAACAATATAATTTTTCTTTTGAGCATGAAGACCATTATTTACATGAAGGGAGCGCAGCAAGCAAGACTGGACAGAGGGTTCGGTGTACAGTCTGAGCACTGCAACAAGCTCTGGCAGAGGGCAGGGCCCTTCTCGTAGAGCTCCGGAGACGTGGGTCAATCCTGACCCAATACATGAGGCGAGCAGGGGCCAATGGGGCCCCTTCCTATAAACAAGCAATGATGGACAAAGGAAAGGCCCCACTGGAAGGGGTGCAGATTGCCAGATTTGAAAATTCAGGAAAATATTAGCAAGGGAAGAAGAAAAGAGCAGGCGGGACAACCAAGGAAACACAAGGTTAGAAACGGTTGAATGGAATCAAGATATAGGAAGGAAAAGACAATGGAAACCCCAATCACGAGCAGGAGTCTCTGGGGGCAGGAAAAAAAACAAAAGAAACTGCAGAAGATGAGGCCCAACCCCAACAAGGCCCAGATCTGTCAGGATCTGCTACAGAAAGCAAAAAACAGGAGGACCACGGACGTTGCAAGCCGAAAACCTCAGAAAATATGCGAGTCATCATCACAGATCCAGAAATGCAAGAGTATAGGTACCATATGTCAATACATGCAGTGATCTGTAAGTTCAGGGGATTTTGGCCATCAGAAAAAGCCCTATGTTTATGGATAAAACAGTAATGGAAACCCAAGGGTGACGTTCGGTTGCATCTGGGAGCCAAAGGATTCTTCACGGTGGTTTTTTCCAACCTGGAAGATAGAGATCGGATCTTTGATGGAGGACCCTATTTTTATGCCTCAGCAGGTATCTACATGAGACCCTGGAAACCTAACTTTGCCCCAGAACAGGAGACTTTCACGCACGTCCCTATTTGGATCCGCCTCTTCTCTCTCCCCATCGACTTCTGGAGGCCATCTGCGCTTGAACAAATTGGAAACAAACTGGGCACCTTCATCCAGGCCTCGGAGGCTACCCTGCAAAAAAGGTACACCTCTTGTGCATGTATTTGTGTTGAAATGGATGTCTCAGGTGCTTTGCATGAGGGACTATGGTTAGAATTTAGGGATGAAGCTTTCTTTCAGGCCATTGACTATGAACAAATCCCCTTTCGCTGTTGTAAATGTCATGAACATGGGCACCTCTTCAGGGACTGCCCTCTGAATAAGCAAACAGAGAAAACTAAGGAAAGTATGGTCAAAGATCAGGAAGGTTTTTCCTGGCCAAACGGGAGATAGAGAGCTAATAGAAAACACTAGCAGAAAACAGGCCTCCCAAATAAGGGCACCGGCAATGCATTTGAAGTTTTAGGATCGGCAACAATGTTAGCAGAAAACCCCTAAATACCAGACTCTGAACCGGAGGTTCTGGGATCTCCTACACAGGCATCCAAAAATCCTAACATAGACACGATGGATAACATCCTGCAAAACCCTGAAGATGAGAAAGACATAGAGGGAGATGCGGAAATGACTATAAGTGAGATAGGGACCGAGGATCTAGAACTTAGGGATATCCTGGAGCGGGAAGGTATGGACCTAAACACAATAGTGGAACAATGGAAGCAAAAAGGATTGGAACACATCCCAGAAGAAGAAACGGACAGGGTTAATTTTCTATTCTTAGAAAGGCAATATGCAGAAATAAGAGGACAGAAAAGGGGTTTTGGAGCTACCAAAGGGCTAGGAGTCAAGGCCCAGGGATTGCACTAGCGAACCACAATGCCAAACACAGACGTAAGAGAGGAAGAAGGAAAAATAAGGAGGCCCTCTAGGAATTAGGCCAGATGCTCCTGAATTCGGGTAAGATGAAAGCCCTTAAGGCTTTCACAACCTCTTCTTAACTCCTATTTATTATGAAATCCTTTCATGGAATGCTAGAGGGCTCAATAGCCATAGGAAACAACAACTTCTGAAGAAGAAAGTTAGAAATGAAACCCCGACATGATATTTATACAAGAAACCAAATGCTTGGGTAAAAATATGAAAGGAATTAGCAGAAAAATTGGGAAAAGAATGGAATACATAGAGGTGGAGGGAAATGGAATGGAGGGAGGTCTCGTTACCTTTTGGAACCCCCGCTCCTTTCATCTCATCAATGCAGAAGCTTCTAGATCCTTCATCTCCCTGGAAATGAAAATCATAGGAGAACCTGGAACCTATCTATGCACTAATGTTTATAGCCCCCAGAGATTGGAGGACAAGCTGCTTCTACTGGATCGCCTCTCTAAGTTGCAACTTAGACACATTAATGCAAAAGGAATCTATGGGGGAGATTTCAATATGATTACCTCACTTGGAGAAAAGAAAGGGGGGCTGAGGAAACTGAACAGGGATGTGGAGGCTCTCAATCATTTCATCAAATCAGCAAAACTAATAGACATCCTCCCCAAAAATGGGTTCTATACCTGGAATAATAAAAGAGGAGGAGATAGGCAGATTGCCTCTATACTTGACCGCTTCCTCATAACAGAAGATATTCTCTTAGAGGGAGTTACTATGGAGTCGGATATCATCCAAGTGGGGGCGTTGATCACTGGCCCATCATCCTAGATGCGGCCATCCTCGGTACTCCTAAAAACGAACCCTTCAGGTTTGAAAAGTTCTGGCTAGTCCATCCGAACTTCAAATAAAAAATTAAGCAATGGTGGTCTGAACCTCTTGAGATCAGAGGCACATAGATGTACCGTCTTCAAGCCAGACTGAAACACCTAAAAGCCCGGCTCTGAACCTGGAACCAAGAGGTGTTTGGGAACATCTTCAAAGAGAAGTCGGCCCTATAGAATCAAATGGAACATATACATAAAGATTGGCTAAGTGGAGATATCACCCAGGACTCCATAAGAAATGAGCAAAACCTCATGAAGAAGTGGGACGAAAGATGTACGCAGGAAGAATCTTTTGGAAACAAAAATCTCTGATACAGTGGCTCAAGGAAGGGAGAAGAACACAAAATTCTTCCACAGATCAGCTATGGACTACAGATGCACCAACAAGATTACTCGGTTAAAAGACAATTAGGGAACCTCATATCACTCACATCAGGATATCTCCATCGTCCTCATCGATCACTTTGGCCACATCGCCACGGAACCAAACATAAACAGGGGAGGGGCGATCAGGGAAATGGCAACCTCCATCCCGAAGATAGTTTCTAAGGCACAAAATAAAAATTTGGACCGCCCTGTCACCCATTTGGAAGTGGAAGAAGCGGTGAAAGAGATGCCCAATGGCAAGGTGCCAGGACCGGACGACTTTACCATAGATTTCTTTAAAGCTTGTTGGGACACAGTGCAAAACGAAATCTGGGAAGTGGTAGAAGACTCTCGCAAATCTTCTTCCATCCTCAAATCCCTCAATTCAACTTTCATTGCCCTGATCCCCAAGGAAGAGGCAGCTTGCACTCCTTCGAAATTTCGGCCTATTGCTTTATGCAATATCCTTTACAAAATCATCTCCAAAGTAATGGCCAACAGACTTAAGCTAATACCCCCTTGGATTATTTTAGAGGAGAAACCAGGCTATGTCGAAGGCAGACAAATTATGGACAGCATCCTACTAGCTCATGAAATGGTTCACACCCTTCAATCCTAGAAAAAAGCAGGCATGATCATCCAACTTGATCTATCTAAAGCCTATGACAAGGTTAGTTGGAAGTAACTAGAGGCAGTTTTGGAGGCGTTTGGTTTTGGCCACCATTGGATAGACTGGGTAATGGCCATGGTCAAGTCACCCAGCTTCTCAATTTTGGTCAATGGCGCCCCTACCTTTCCCTTCACCCCCTCAAGGGGTATTAGGCAAGGAGATCCTATCTCTCCTTTTTCTCTTTGTTATTCTTATGGAGGGCTTAAGCCGTATCATCAAAACAGCAAAAGTGCGAAATGATATTGTGGGTCTTCAACCTCTGCATAACTGCCCAACCACCACTCATCAGCAGTTTGTGGATGACACCATGCTCCATGACACTCCCACAGTTCAAGAGGCCCAAGGTTTCAAAGTTATCCCTAACCTCTTCGGTCAGGCGTCAGGTATGGACCTCAACTTGGACAAATCCTCAATTTTCTTCTTTAATACTCATTTGGTTGTTCAAATAAATCTCACAGCCATCCTTGGCTTCGGAAGGCAAAGCCTTCCCTCCAAGTATCTAGGGATTCCCCTCACGAACAAGCCTTGGCAGAAGAACCACTGGGAAAAATTTCTCTCCAACCTAGAAGTTAGGGGAAACTATTGGACGAACAGAGCCCTCAACTTCGCTGGCAGATTGGTTATGACTAAAGCAGTACTGCAAGCTATCCCTCAGTACATGTTGTCCATTCTTCCTACCCCCAAAGGTATCCTCCAAAATATCAGAGACATTCAAAGAACCTTCCTTTGGTCAGGAAAAGCCGAAAAAAAAGAAATGGGCCCTTGTCGCCTGGGAAAAGCTATGCAAACCCAAAATCTTGGGCGGGCTGGGTCTTCAGGACCCAGAAACTGTCAACAAAGCTTGTAGAGCAAAGCTCTAGTGGAGATGGATCACTGAACCACAGGCACCTTGGGTTGCTCTCTGGAAGGCTAAGTATGCAGAAAACTGGCGCCCTTCGGACCTTGTTCGAATGACTGGCTCAATTACTGGATCCCCCATTTGGAACATGGCTTGGGCAAATAAGAAAATCATCCAAGATCACTGTTTTGGGAAATTCGCAATGGTTGTATGGATTTCTTCTAGGAAGATGCTTGGCAAAAACTTCCCAAGCTCAAGAGTCTGATTTCCATCCCTTCCAGCATAGGTTTCAAGAGCTCGGAAAAACAAAGGTTTATCATTATTGGACCGACAGCCACTTGAACCATCAATGGCGCCAATGGCACCTGAACCTCCCTTCTCAGGAAGGCCTGCTAGAAAATCAACTTTTATCCCTGCAGTCTTGGGTGAATAAAAGGAAGATTTGGTACTCACAAGATGAAGATCAACTCGGATGGGGGAAATTGGAAGGTGGAACCTTCAACCTCAAAGAAGCTAGATTCTACCTAGAATAGAGAGACCAAGAAGAGAAAGTTCACTGGCACAATAATGTATGGGATTATATCAATTGGCCTAAGGTCAAAACCTTCTTATGGCTTCTAATGCACAAGAAAATTCTCACCTGGGAGAATTTGCGCAGGATAGGCTTCATAGGTCCCTTGCGGTGTTGTCTCTGTGGGAAAGAAAAGGAATCCGTGAATCATCTCCTGAACACCTGTGAGTGGGCCAATAACCTATGGATGTGGTTGGCCGAAATCTTCCGATAAACGAATAGAAACAGAGACTCCATTCATGATAGCATAGCCAATTGGCGAACCAAATATACTAACCATGAAACGGTTAACCTTATGTGGCGGCTCAGCCCGGGTTTCATTGTTTGGTCTATTTGGAAGGAAAGAAACAAAAGAATTTTTCAAGATGAATTCTGTCAGATGGATCAAATTAAAACTGATATAATGAAGAACATACGAGAAACAGCCCTTACCATCAGTAAAACAAAGCAGAAGGACAGACCTTCGGCAACTGACCAACGAATTATGATTATGTTTGGCATTCATGTTGCAACAGGTTCCAATTTTCCTCTGCAACAACAGTAGCCGGCAACATCACTTCTGTCTTGGCAGCTCCCTCTCCCAGGATACTGCAAGCTGAATTTTTATGGTGCCTCGCGGGGAAACCCTGGGTTGCCTGGTCACAGAGGAGTCATTCGCAATGACAAAGGGGAAATCATGCATGTCTACAGTTACCCTTTAGGCGAAGCTACCAATAATGAGGCAGAATTTGCGGTGCTTGAGCAGGGTCTGCAAATTCTCATCCGGCTGGGGGATGGTGCAACTATTGTGGAAGGGGACTCGTTATTAGCCATCAACGCAACAAAAAAACTGCAAAATGGTTCTAAGCCAGGGAAGGTTACCAAGCACTGGCAACTCTCCATGGTCACTACGCTTATCGCCACACACCTCTCCACTCTCAATGGGATTGTGTTTCAGGCTATTAGGCGTACTGTGAATGCTATGGTGGATGTCCTGGCTAATCACGCGGTGGACAACCCAGACAGTGTCCTTGACACTTGCTGGAAAAACATCACATGTGATAACCTGCGTGATGAATGCCTTCAGATCTCAGCGAAAGACCTAGAGGGATTATCAGGCGAGGGGGACAGGTTACAAAGTAACGATAATCAATGATATATGAGGTGTAGCCTTTATGTTTATTCTCTAATTCGTAATGCTCGGTGGTGGCAACGTAGGCTACTGTCCTACGGCTCGTGTTGGGTAATGCAGGAGATTTATCCCACTGACAAAAAACAGAACACCGAGTCCAATAAATGGCACACGTGGCTTCATCTAATAAAGAAAAAGCATGGCTACCAAATCGCAATTAACTGTAATGATTGGAACTTCATCCATCACTTTCATGCGAACCAAGCTGGTAAGAGTAAGGAAAAGACAGGAGTTTCGATTCAAAGCAAGGCCCCTTATATAGTTCATCCTATTATAAATACCGATTTAAACGGAAAAGGATACACCTTTGCTGGCTTGCAAAATTTCTCTGATCCTGTTCTTGAGTCAAGTTTAGCTGCCTGCAAGTTAACAAATAGCAACCGGTTTAGCACCATGGCCGAGCATAACCTCCGCAACTCCAAAGCTGCCCGCGAGTTACAGAAAGCTAAGGAAGGCTTCAACGCCTCTGTCTCCGACAAAGGAAAACAGAGCATTGAAATTCTTCAGATAGAGGTGGACAAAGCAAGGGAAGGAATGGACGACAAGGCCATAAGTGAAGAGGTAGACTGGATTTCGGACCCGGGCACCCCAACCACTAGAGCAACGTAGTTTTTAAAGACATAGAGCATGGCTTGTCAAATGAAGACAATGTTGGCCAAGGCGATGAGCTTGCAAGGGGTAGCTTTCAAAGATGCTTACCAGGCTAAATCCCTTGCCTCGGCCAAAAACTCGGTGAGGCTGGACAGCCTGGAGATTGCTCTCAAGTCCCTTACTGAAGAACTCAAAATGTAGTCTAAACGTCTCGAGGGGTTCATCAAGCTCTTTGAACTTTATCTGCGGCATGTTCTGAATGTTTCGATTGAAATCCCTAAAGAAGACACCAAGACGACCATCATCAGGCGCTTCAAGCCCCACAACATGCCTAAGAATGATGAAGACACTGGCTCGAGTGCTGCTGACACCTCTGGGGCTGCAAACCCCAAAGAGTAAGCATGCAGGTCCTAGCAGGCCACCTTTTGGTCATTTACTGTTGGTATTTGATGGCCTTATGGTTTTGTTTTGTTATGATATCCTTCCTTTATGGGTTTGGAAGACGTTGGCATATGTTAGCCATTTGGTTTGTAGCTAAGATAGTCCTCCTTTCTGTGTTAGGCAGCCCTGCGTGGCCAACCACTTTCTTCATTAGTTTTTGTCATAGGTAGTATAATTTTGATGTAGCTAAGATACAGCTTGGTTCAAGCCAGTTTTGGCGTAGTCCCTTTTGCTATCCTTACTGTTCTCTACTAAGGACATCCTATGTTTGGCCTGGCCCAAGGTTCCTCTTGTGGCTCTGGAACAGGCAGGCCTCCTATGTAACTCTATGTACTATTTTTGTGATCTAATACAACTGTTGATTTACACAAAAAGAAGAAGAATACCATGCTTTACATAAACAAGTACATCTATGATCATAATTATGAAGATCGACCATAGCAACAAATTCAATAGGTAATTTATTTTGCAACGGCTCTACAACTTTTCCCCCCAACAAAGATTTGATATAATATAATATATTTCCAATTCGGGTAAAATAAAAATAAATAAAAAGTCTTTAATAACAACACCTATTAATTAACATTCATCTCGACTCTTCATCTTAAATTTTTAATTTTTAATATTAAGAAAAATAAACTAAAATAGCTCTCGATGACAACTCAATTGGCTATCGTCGTGAAAAGAAAGCGTTATGTGCTAGGAGGTTTGAGCTTCAAATCCCCCAATCTACTTGTGTTTGTGGATGATGCATATGTAGGCACATAGAGGTATAGTGGTAGTGGTCAGAATCGATCCCATATCACGCAAGTATGAAACCAGCTCAGTTATCAATTCCTCCAATTCATAAAATAAAAATAAATCTAAACCACATATTTTTTATTTAGAAGAAATTAATTTATAATAAAGTTATATTAATTTATTTTAATATTATGAGAATTAGTAGTGAATAATTTTCCTTTTCACCTTATAAAAATTAAATGCTACTTTATAATTTTCTTTTATAATTTATAATATATAAATATCACAAATGGATGAAACATGAATACTAAACATCTGACCCACCTACATCTACATTATAGAGTACATTTTGTTTCTTCACTTATAATGATCTAAGAAAAATTATTGATCATTTATTAAAGAGTTATTTGGTTCTATCATTTTTGGATTACTCTCATTGAGATTTTTGTAGTCAGAGTTTCGAGCCATCAAATGTGGTTCATTTTCAGGACAAAGATATGAAATCTAATCAATCATTGAGAGATGTGGGGAGCTAGTCATTAGGTTAGTTGATCGTTAGAAAATCAAATATGAAAATACAAAAAATAAATACCTATAATAAATCAAAAGGTCAAAAATGTTAATAACAAAATTTAATAAGTAATTAATAAATAATAATAAATAAGAAAATGAAACATATTAAAATAAACTAAGATAAAATAGTTCTAATTAGGGGAGGCACGGGCAGGAGGGGTGATTTACAATTCCAATGGAATAACTGAATATGCCATTTGAAGTATCGTTTTGAAGTGTCGCAGGAGCCTCTCAAGAACCAGAACAGGCAGATGGGATGTACCGATAATATATGGAATAATATGACATTAAAGGCAATGATGATGGCCAAGTGGAAGACATTAATATTAGTAATAAATGTCAATACTGGGGAAGACAGGCTTGGTACCATACCCCAACTGCGAAGAGTGGTAGTAGTTCAATCGATAAGCAATTTTCTGGTGGAAAATGTGGAAAATCATGTCGAGTATGATCCACAATCAGGGAAGATCATTCAATGTGAAAGGATAAGCACTCCATTCGATAAGGGCGAGTCTTATTTCAGCTGCCATAGGCCCATTAATGCGCCCAAGCAGGAAATGCCCGCCGTCGGATTAAAGCTGTAGATCATTGTGCGGCAGGCATTTCCTGCCTGGGCGCATTAATGGGCCTATGGCAGCTGAAATAAGGCTCGCCTTCGACAAGGATCCGAGAATAATATTGAGTCGATGGACGAAGCATTTAATGCTAAGAGTCCTTCGTGTTCAAGGGAAGATAGCGCTAAAAATGGTGTCTTCCAGCATCAACGACAGTGGAGATAATGTGGAGCAAAGGAACCAGGCCACGAGATATTAGAGCCATGGTTGAACAACTGGGAAACAGGTAGTGCAGGATTTAAACAATCATCTTGCGCTAGTAATGAATCACCTTTTGACTATTGAGAAAGACCTGGAGTTGTTGTAGAAGACACTGGAGCACTTGAACACCAAGCAGATAAATTTACACTTCAAGTTCAACAACATCGACGTCAAGGAAAAATCTGCCACAATAGGTGTGATTAAGGAAGTTTTCGAGATGGGAGAAATGCTCAAAATGTCGCCTCCCAGAATTCATACAATTGGGGAGGAAGGACAACTGCACTCAGAGCCGAAAAGGAGCATGGATCCTGTCTGCCCTAAAGATTCGGTCCACGAGGACTGTCCTCTAGAAAAAATGGAAGGCACCTGGTAGACTGTTTCATTCTTTGTCGTTTTTTGAAACTATGTGGGGCTATAGTTTAAGTGTTGTATTCAGAATAGTAGAAAATAAGTTGGGTAGCAATATGGTCTATTTCTAAATCACTAGAAATTTGTGAAGCAAAGTAAATTTTGAATGTAACGGACTTTTTCTATTTTTAGTTTTGATTTATAAGAGCTACCTGTTTTGTTTAGGAAAAAAAAGAAAAAAGAAAAAGAAAAGGAAAGAAGATAATTTTAATTAAACAAAATTAGATCTATCTCAACTGCTCATTTACCAAGTTTTTAGAGGGATCAAATTTCTTTTCACTCTAAAAGAGGTTTTCATATCGAGAGATTTGATTCCTCTGAGCCCTTGATAGATTTGGAGTTGAGAATGATCTAGGTTGGTTTAATTTCTCCCATTAAACACACTATATTCCACATGAATACCATGGGTTCTCAATATCATGGGTTAGTTTTATTTTTATTATTATTTTATTTTATTTTGATCTTGTCGTGAGGATGAACCACATTAGTTGGTTTCCAATGATGTGATTAATCCGAAAGACATTTTATCTACATTATATTAATCTTTTAATTTAATTTTTCTTTTATGTAATTTTTTTCATTTCATTTTATGTAATTTGACTTAGTGAAGATGTTAAACATTAAATTACAACAACTCTCCCATATTCGGCACCAGAGCCCCATCAAATCTTTCTGCATTTTAAGGTATTCACATCTCAAAAGATTTGATCCTTCTCGGGGTTTGGTAGATCCGGAGTTAAGATGGATCTAGGTTGGTTTAATTCCCCATTTTAAATAGGCTATATTCCACATGAATACCATGGGAAATACCATAGATTTTCATAAACTTGAAGCTCAAAAACCACTTGTAACTTAACCAAAGTCAAGTTTACCCTAACTACCCAACAAAAATTAATTAAAAAAATCAATAACTTAGAATTTCTCATTTTAACATAGAGTTAATAACGTAGAATTTTTATTTTAATATAAGGTTATTTTTAGTTTATTTTATTATGACTGAGTCAAAATGTTTACATAACATAAAGATATGACAACATCTATTACATACTAGGCTAGAGTGGGTGAGGCCTTTTTCACCAGAATTCACCAAAATTAAGCAATACAATTTCAAGATTTTTTGTTATTTAAAACACAATTTTGAATGCATAAATGTATTCTAACACCCTGCAGATTACATAATTTAAACTCAAGTTTTTGAATGCATAAATGTATTCAACACCCTGCAGATTACATAATTTAAACTTTTAAAATTCTCTATAAAATTTTGATTAAAATTAAAGACAAAAAATGATCATGAAAAATGTTATATAGTTATAATTAATAACTTGCTATAAAAAATAAATAATAATACCCAAAAATATAAATATTGTTAATAAATAATATAAATAAAATGTGGCACATAATTCTAATAAATATAAAAACAAAAGAAATAAAAAAACTTCGAGTATAAATAATCTATATATATTATTATTTTTATGTAAAACAAAAAAAAATCATTAATGAGAAAAGTTCGCAATAGCCCATAAAGAAGAGCTACAAGAAGAACACAGAAACAGAGTAATAAATTAGATCATCGATGAAGCGAGACAAGGCGTAGCCTAAACACACATACATATCCTTGAAACACACATATTTATTATAAAATTTGTTTAATTTTATAAATTAAATGATGGTAAATCTGGAATGACATTAAAATAAAAATTTTATGATATATTTTACATTGTTAAAAATATTATAAAATTTATAAAAAATAAATAAATTTATCTTTATTTATTTATTTTTACAAAAATGATAAGAATTTTTCATTAACGAGAGGAGAAACTTTTGAGGTCTAGAGAGGAAATTTAAGTTTTACATTACATTTATGCATTAGAAACTGTATTTTAAATAAGTTAGACTCTATATATATATGACTAAGATTTTTAAAAACTTGAGTTTAAATTGTTTAATCTACATAATTCGAGTGCCCCATTAGTTTTTAAGGGTGATGAATACATTTATGCATTAGAAATTGTATTTTAAATAACAAAAAATCTTGAAATTGTATTGCCTGATTTTGGTGAATTGATGAAAAAGGCTATTTCGTCTATAAGTTAGACTACGCCTAAAATATTTAATATATAAGTTAAACATACATACACACATACATAAATACATAAACATGTATCAATATTTTTAATCATGGAGATTACAAACTTGCAAATAAACTTTGTCACAATACCATGGACCAATGCTATACCTTACTAATACCACATGCCCAAAAATCCTTAATTCATTAGGCCAATAAGTATGTCTATTTTAGAATAAAGTTTTAAAATTTTAATTTAATTATTAGGTGGTTGGTCTGGATTTAACCTCCATAGGATATTCAAAAATATTTTTAGTAGTTTATACAAATCAAAGACATTTATTTCCAAAGTAGTTATGCATTTATTCCCCTTTTAATTAATTTTTTTAATTTAAAAAATGTGATATGAAATGAGTTATGTTTTTGGGCATGTGATGTTGATAAGCCATAATATTGTAACCAAATTAGAATCTCCGTGATAAAATGGAAGTGAATCTGCATAGGTAATAATCTTGTTACATGTTTTATTTTTATTTATTTATTTATTTTTAAATAAAGTTATAATTTAGTTAATTTTTATTATTTTTAAATTTTAGCAACTTGAAATGTATGATGAAGTGAATGTTTTGATTTTTATTATGGCTTGATGCCTATAGGTATTTACCAACCATTTAATTTATATAGTTGAGCTAGTGTTGTGTTCATATGGCATTTTTTTATACCTGCTCAAAGTAAAGTATATTGTAATAGTTTGGGTCAAAATGCTTTGATTTTTAATTAATTTGCAATTTTTAAAAACTATTTCCAAAGTTTATTAAAGGTATTGTAAAATTTAATATTAAACTTATTTTTTTAGAAATTGAAAATCAATTTTTGAATTTTTAAGTTTAATTTCTATTTTTTGATGGCTTAGTCTAACTTATAAAGGAAATGACCCTTTTTCAGTGCTTTTTGCTCATTAATTTTAATCAAAATCGAGTAGAGATTTCTAAAAATTTGAGTTTAAGTTGTTTAATATTAGAATTCCAGTGCCCCAATGGTTTTTTCTTCTCATTTTAAATTTTCTAATTTTAAAGGAATTCCTAACTACTTTTATTTTCTCCATATGTTTACTAGATGCAAAGGAATTTCAGATATGTTAAAACTCGTCTATGGAAATTTACTTTATTCCACACATATATAGTTGAGAAACTATTTTTAATTTAAAAATGAAATCTATTTACTACTCTGTGTTTATTTTTTATTTTTAAAACAAAAGACATACTTTGTATTCAAACCTTGGATTACACAGTCAAAACCATTTTTATATCAAAATATCAAAACTAGCTTTCGTGTGTGAAATAGCTTCCATGTTCCAATACAACCAAACTTCTATTTTCTTCCACTTATGAGCCTTATAAACTATTGCATAACATTGATATCCACCATATATCCTAAAAAAAGGACCTAAGATCAACACATAACAACAATATGTATAAGAGACATTATTCAAAGTTCGACTTCCCTGCATCTTCGCTGATTTCTTTGGTTTGATCGCTCGGTCCAGCTCAAGCAGCACCATCTCACCCATTATTCTGTAACTGGATAACAACCAACATATGGAGCCTCTCTATGACATCCTTAACTTTTACAAATAAATTGCCACTAATCAAATCCGAGTTAGAAGTGAGAAGATTAGTTTCCATCTTAACTATCTTCTAGTCCAAGGACTCCTCAACACTTTTGAATTTGGCATTAAAACGGTTGACATTGGAAGCACTGTTTTTTTCCAGTAGTTCTACCCTGCGGGTGATGAGATCTAATATTCCCATTAGACATTTAAACAATAATTCAAAGACCATTTTCCAACGTACCAGGTCGTCCTCAATGAATTTCCCTTCTTGACCTCCGTGTGAACCCCTACAAGAAGCTCTCCAGACTACGCAATTACCAAACCTACACTCCAAACTTGGGACAATTGATGTTTCAGAAGGGGGTTGTAGATCCTTATATATAAGAAATCATCTTGCTCCACACAATTGCCTACTAATCTTGTCATTACTGCATATAGATCCTCAATCTTCATGCCCATTAAATATACATCTTGTCCAATGGTTCTGCCAAACAAACCTCGCAGCCAATTTCCTGAGGCACGACGTGAGTTTTTGCTACATCCCCTCGCAATTAATTCTCCAATGCGATATACAGACCTCCTAATTCGAAGAAATGGTCGCCCCTCTATGGAAACCTTGGGCATAGATGATAACCTCGTCATGCCTCGTGTCTTATTGTCTTTGGGATTCCAGATGAACACCATGCGTTATTAGTGCACAATCCTTCCCCCACCTATCCCACATGCCCCTGATACCTCCATGCACCATCCTTCTATCAGCACCATCAGTGATGGTCTTTATTATTGTCCCGACCAACATTCGGTTATGGTATAGAAAGGCAACCCAAATATTCAAAAGACTCCTCTCAGCGGAGGAAGAATCTAGTAACTATGATGATTAGGTGATCAATTTTTATCTAAAAACTGAAAGTGCCCAGAAAGTCTTGAAATCGGCGTCAATTCGAAGTGCTCGTTGTTCTGAATCCAACGACATTCATTTCACCTCAATCCGACACCGTATGCTCAAGTTATCGTGTGCTGACCGTTTGGCCCAAAAATTAAAATTTTAGCAGGTATGTTGACTGGGCAGGTTACTGGGTTGACTATACGGTGAGTCAGCATGGTGACTGTGTAGGGCACGGGCCAATCACAGGATTCCAAGTATCATCCTCTTGTTCGTTGGTAGCTGGTCAATTTTTATTGGCTAGTGGTTTTTGTATGTGGACCAATGATTGGGTGCCACATGGCCCAATCATGGGCTGCCACGTGGCACCCCGACAATGATGCAAAATTTTGGTTATAGCCTGACTGAGGCCCGGGAGGTTTGAGCATAAGTCCTCCTATTTACAAACGCAACAACTTACCATTAGACCCAAGTGGTGGTTCTTAATATACAATGGGAAGAACTTGTATATAAGTCCTATATTTATGCCTTTTGGAGGAAGGGGTTGGGGCTAAGCCCTTAGCCCCAAATTACCACGCACCCACAAAACTGCAAGTGGAGGAGCTGAGGGCTCGAGCTTAGCCCCGGCCCAAGGTCACGGCTCCAAACATATGACTGGACACAGGTTTTAAGAGTGTTGACGGGAGGGTGGGCTAGGTCAAAGCCCCGCCCTTGGTCGCTTCACCAACATCGGATCGTGGCTTGGCGCTAGTGTGGATGCGCCATGGAGAGGGTGCTAGCCCCAGGTCCTATGGACCATGCACGTGACCCGATGGAAACATTTAATGGGCTCGACGGGAAGGGTGGGTGGTTAGCCCGACCCTTGGACCCATGGCCCCCATATAACCATGGCCGAAGTTTTGGAGGCTATGTCGACGGGGGTGGGTGTTTAACTCCAGTGCCCGAGAATATGGCCCCATGTAGCCTTATTTTTCCACCATAAGGGGTCATTGGGAAATTTATTCATCCTACAAAATGTAATGGCGGAGGGAAAAAATGTCGCTCCGTTAGTGATAAACATGGTCGATTTGTAGGAAAGTTAGATTGTTGGTCTGATTTGTAGGACAATTAACAATAAAACTCATGAAAGAGCTTTGGAGCCATATATTTTTGAGTTTTTTGACCAAATTGAGCTCAAGAAGGGTCAAGTTAAGGGTTTTTGGATGTTCTGGATCCAATGGTGACCTATAATTTCTGATTTGAGCACATCTAAGGAGCCTTTTTGTGGGTTGAATACCAAGTGTGTATGGATCAATCACGATTTTGAAGTAGTTCTGGAAGGTGTTTGATCATGAAGGCCTTGTAGGGGTTTTCTAACCTTCAAAAGTCTATTACAATAGTTTTTAATTACAGGGTTGAGCTCAGGTTTACTTTTCTCATTATGTCATGTCTAGGGAAGTTTTGTTTATGCTATTCAATGTGGAATTGAAGTGCTCATCTACTCATGTAAACTCTTTTCAATTGGAGTATAGGATCTTTGTAGGAGATGCCTTGTCATGTTGCTTTATGTGAGAGCTATTTGCAGGAGAACATTACCTTGTAGGGGTAATATCCACATGTTTTCATCAACAAACTTTATTTGCTCCTTTCTATACTGAATATATGGAGTGGTCTAGCTATGTTGGAAGACCCAAAGATGTAGCCCAAGAGGGGTGAAATCCATCACCAAATATTTTATTATGCTCTTCATAATGTCTCTACGAGTTATGTGATTTTATGTTGCTTAAGTTAAGTTTACATGTGAAGACTAACTTGTGACTTGAAGAGACATTGGAAAAACTTGTTTTGTTTCAAGACCCATTTTACCTTGCAAAGTGTTAGAACGGTCCTTGTTCGTTTATTTGATTATGGGGAAGAGGAAAGAGAACACCTACTCGATTTTCAGGTCATGTGGTATTAGAGCTAAATCTGACCAAGTTTCGAGAATGGGCAAAAAGATTCTCCAAGAGATAGAGGAGCAGAATTTGGATCTTCATATGGAGAACATTGAGTTGAGAAGAATGTTAGATATGGATGAAGAGGAGAAAAGGCATATGCGCCTTATATTGCAGCAAATGGTTGAGGAACAAGTTGCAGAAAGTTTCACTCCCGTGACAGCAAATGACACCTCCAAAAAGAAACCAACATGTGGTCGTGGTTCAAACAGTGGTTATGGACCATATGAGGAAGATGATGTATGTGAATTTTGCAAGCATATCCAAGATTCACACCATATGATAGTTGGTAAGAGTGGGTGGCTAGAGTCATCTACAAGTTGGACATCATCATCATCATCATAAGTTGAAAAGATGAATGGAAAGTTTAAGGAGGTATAAAGCATATCAAGTACAATTCCTTTTGTTTATGTGCATAACACCTCTTTTGCAACATTTTAGTAGCATACCAAAGGCATTGGTATGAAGCTGCTTTCCAAAATGGGTTATGAGGGAGGAGGCCTCAGCATAAATTTCTAAGGGATCACAAATCCAATCATGGTTGAGGAGAGACCAACGCATCAAGGACTGGGATATGGTTAAAAGGAGTTTGGAGAATGCTCTAAATGACTTGAGTAACATCAACCCTCCAAAGATGAGATGTCACCACCACCTTGTGACAATGTTCATTTGTCTCCCAAGGGAGATGAGTGCTTGAAGGGACCATGTATGTCATCATCCACTTCACTCCGTCAAAGCTACAACCCAAGAGACAGGTATAAATCTCATGGGTATTTTTCAATGCATGGTTATTTTAACTACTTATGGAATAAGTACCCTTGTACTTTTTGTGATGCATTTGGTCATTGTGTGGTTGTCTGTAAGCAATGCATGGCAATGGTGATTAGATTCTAGGCATCAAGCATAATGATTCTTCTTCGCATGAGGGGACTTCTTTGTCAGAAAAATAGAGACAATTCTTTTGTACTCATTGCAAGAAGCATGGGCATGGCATTGAACGATGTTGGAAATTACATCCAGAGCTTCGTTCAAAGAAAGGAAAGGAGATTGTGCAACCTAATGCAAGGGAAACAAGAGGTGGAAAAGAGGACTCACAACAATATTAAGCAACCTTCAAGACAAAGATGATGCAAAAAGAGAACCCATAAGCCTAGGAGAGACAAAGATTGGGTAGACTTGTTTGTAAAGTTGAATTGTAAATTTTGTAATTACTTGTTGATGTTTACCTGTTTCGGTACTTTTGTAAAGTGAACAATAATTGTCACTATGTACAACAAGTATGTGTTTTTCAATGATGTATGTATTGGCTTATTTATAAGTCCACATGTTCAAGGACTTTTGGAATGTACAAGTTTGTCATGTACTCACTGATGCAAGTATTTAGGATGGAACTTGTGTGAATATAATATTTGTTTTTAAGATTATACAAGATGACTATGTATTTGTAGGCAAGGCCAATTATATCATTGAAATTTTGCAGCAGTGTATTTTTTATGCACAAGTTCGGTTTGAGGGAGATGGTAAAGCAAGTTTATGCTGCTTATGATTTCCTAGATGGATTCAAGTTTGTCTTCAACAATTTAACTTCAAGATGAGGTTGTTTTTGAGCTGTGCAAATATGAGAGTAAAGAGAATTTTCAGATTCCACACATCCGTATTTTCTTCCTACATCAAGAATAAGAATATTGACTTAATTCTTAACAGGACAGTAGGTCTTCACGAAGAAGATAGGTGAAGTGCCTTGATTGGGGCTTAAAGGGGACTAATTGAAAAGTAAGAATTTTGGATTGAGTTTTTGGGTGTTTTTTAGTTCCAGCCCCATTATATTGACTAGGGAAGTAAACTTTTGGAGTCCAAAAGTTCCTAGTGGGGAGGTGTGGTCAAGTGATCAATTTTTAGTTTAAAAATTAAAGTGCCCAAAAATTCTTGAAAACAAAGTCAAGTCGAAGTGCCCATCGTGTTGAATCCAACGATGTTCGTTTCACCTCAATCAGACATTGTATGCTCAAGTTACCGCATGCTGACAGTTTGGCCCAATAACTAAAATTTTAGCAGGTATGTTGACTGGGTTGACTGTAGGGTGAGTCAACATGGTGACTATGAAGGGTACGATCCAATCACAGGACACCAAGTGTCATCCTCTGGTTTGTTGGTAGCTGGTATATTTTTATTGGCTGGTGGTTTTTTATGTCGACTAATGATTGGGTGCCACGTGACCTAGCCATGGGCTGCCGCGTGGCACCCCGACAGTGGTGCAAAATTTTGGTTATAGTCCGACTGAGGCCCGAGAGGTTAGAACATAGGACCTCCTATTCATAAACATAACGACTTACTGTCAGGCCTAAGCAATGGTTCTTAATATACAATGTGAATACTTGTATATAACTTTTATATTGGTGCCTTTTGGAGGAAGGGGTCGGGGCTTAGCCCCTGGCCCCGGATCACCAAGCACCCACAGAACAAAAAACGAAGGATGCGAGGGCTCAAGGCTTAGCCCGGGCCCAAGGTCACGGCTCCAAACACATGACTGGACGCAAAGCTTAAGAGTGATGCCATGAGGGAGGGCTAAGTCAAAGCCCCACCCTTGGTCACTTCACCAGCACCAGACCGTGGCTTGGCGCTAGTGCGGAGGCTATAACAGCCTTGGTGAAAATTCCATGTAATAAAGTTAAAATAATAGCCACAGTTTATGGGACATGTATTCCAAGCCGAATGTTGGGAAAAACATCCTAGTGCGGGTGCTCACATGGTTTATTATGGCTAAGGAAATTGGAAAAAGCTATGGCTAAGGCATTAAAGAGGAAAAAGGTATTTTATTTATGCAAATAATGGAAATTAGGAGAAAAGGGAGATGAAAGGTCGCATGTTGCATGTGAGGAGGAAGATGAAGGAAAAATGATGGAAAATGAAGAAAATAGAGGCCTCTCCTATAAAAAGGCTTTTGAGGATCTATTGGTACCCTTTTGTTGGTGCATTTTTGGAGCTCTCTCATTATTTTCTCTCTCTCTCTCTCATACTCTTGATACTTAGAGTTTTCTTGGAGCACTCTTGGAGAGTGTGGATACTTGGTGATTTGGAGCAAGAAGGCAAGGGAAGAGCAGGAAAGTGTAGGTGAACATCAGGATCAATAGCTACAACGGGATTTGATTACAGGTACAGGGTTGCATGTATGTTTTCCTCACTATTTTTGGCATGCATGGGTATGCATGTGGATTTGTGTAGCCTTGTCATTTCCTCGATAGCCATGGTACTGCGGGTTTATTTACATTGATTGTTTTCTTCTTGGTTCTCATAATTCCTTTAGTTACTAGGTTGAGTTATTAGTTCTTGGAGCCTTGGTTAAACAAACACTCTAGAGCCTAGCGAACAACTTTTGGGTTGAGTTACTAGTCCTGGAGCCTTGGTTGGAAAAATACTCTGGAGCCCTAGGTGGGTTTAGTTACTAGTCCCAGAGCCTTGGTTGGACAAATGGCCTGGAGCCTGAGAATAATTGGGGTTGAGTTACTAGTCCTAGGGCCTTGGTTGGAACAAACACTCTAGAACCCTGGAGAAGCTTGGGTGGAGACCAATCCGTGATGGTTAGTGATGTTCGACCATGAGGTGGAATCACTGGTTTTGGGTTTGAGAAGGTTCGGTCTCCGAAGCCCTGGGTTGGTGTTGATTGATGTGTTTAAGAAAGTCCCACATTCATGCTTGGAATATGGCATGGGGGTGATTGGCTGAAGTGAGACTTGGCTCAGTCAATCTATGGTCAGGTGGAACGTGGAAGTCCCATCTCTAGTTGGTTTTTACATTCAATAATGAAGAGCTCATTCCTCTGGTATTTAGTATGCAAATGCATTGGTTTATGTATGGATTTATTTGTTATTGTATCCACTGTATTTCTGTTGTTATTATGTTGGTTATAAGCATGTATTCGATCAATGATAATGTATGGATCTATCTATGTTTTTACTTGTAAGTGAATAGCCAATGTATCTATGGTCAAATAGACTATATTATAGCTTATGTTGTAGGGGAGAAATGATTCTTAGCTATTCTCAGATTTGTAAGAGACCCCCATGTTTAAATCTATTGTTTATACATGTCGATGCAATGTTTGTGACATGTTTGACAAAATGTTTGTCATGGTTGGGCAAGGTACGGATGAGTTCTTGATGATGTGATTGCTTCCTTGTCTTTGTTTTAATGTTATTTATCCTCTCCTTAAGTTACAGGAAGTTCTAGGCAGTGAACTGGGCTCAGGGGCTGAAAATGTGGCTTGAATCGTGGAGCTACAGGTATAGTATTGACCTTTTGGGGCCCTGACTACGGCCTTTACAAGGGAATCCCATGGCTAAGGGTCTATAACCACTCCTTTTCACTTACCTACCCACAATTAAGCCTCAAATGGGTCAAAAATCAGTCCCCCCTTAGGGAACAATGCCCTTGAAGGTTGGGTTACCTCTTGGGGATGTCAATGATGCAGTGTAAGGTTTGTTTTTCATGTTTACCTCGGTTGGCTGGTTACTTAAGTAGATGTGGGAAGAGTGTTATAGAGGCGCTATGGAGAGGGGGCCAACCCTAGGTCCTATGGACCATGCACGTAACCCGAAGCCATCATTTAGTGGCCCGACGAGAAGGGTGGGTGTTTAGCCCGGCCCTTGGACTCGTGGCACCCCATATAACTGTGCCCAAATTTTTGGGGGCTATGCCGTCAGGGCAGGTGGTTAGCCACAACCCTCGGGCGTATGGCCCCATATGGCCCTATTTTTCTCCCATAAGGGGTCATTGGGAAATTTATTCATCCTACAAAATGCACCGACAGAGGGCAAAAATTTCACTCCGTTAGCGATAAACAGGGAAAATTTGTAGGAGAGTTAGACTGTTGGTCTGATTTGTAGGACAATTAACAGTAAAACTCATAAAAGAGCTTTGGAGCCATATATTTTGAGTTTTTTTATGAAATTGAGCTCAAGAAGAGTCCACTTAGGGGTTTTTGGATGTTCTGGATCCAATAGTGACCTTTAATTTCCGATTTGAGCACATCTAAGAAGTCTTTTTGTAGGTTGAAGACCAAGGGTGTATGGATCAATCAGGCTTTTGAAGCAATTATCAAAGGTGTCTGAGCATGAAGAAGGCCTTGTAGGGGTTTTCTCACCTTCATATGTCTACTGCAGCAATTGTTACTTGCAAGGTTCATCTCAACTTTACTTTTCTCATTATTTCCTGTTGAGGGAAGTTTTTTTTATGCTCTTTAATGTGGAATTGAAGTGCTCATATGTTCATGTAAACACTTTTCAGTTGGAGTCTAGGATCTTTGTAGGAGATGCCTTGCGTTGATACTTTATGTGAGAGTTATTTGCAAGATAAAATTACCTTGTAGGGGTAATAGCCACATGTTTTCATCAACAAAATTTATGTACTCCTTTCTATACTGAATATATGGAGTGGTCTAGCTATGTTGGCAAGCCCGAAGATGTAGCCCATAAGGGTTGAACTCTGTCACCAAATATTTTATATGCTCTTCATGATGCTTGTATGAGTTATGTGATTTTATGTTGCTTAAGTTAAGTTTACATGTGAAGACCAACTCATGACTTGAAGAGACATTGGAAAATCATGTTTTGTGTTAAGACCCATTTGACCTTGCAAAGCGTCAGAACGGTCCTTGTTTGTTTATTGATTATGGGGAAGAGGAAAGAGAAGACCTCCTCCATTTTTAGATCATATGATAACTTTCTAAGGCATACTCCAAAACTAGTGACTAGAAGTGCAAATGCAACCCTTACAAAATCAGTAGAGGAAGAGGAACTAATTCGAGCAAACTGGAGCCTCCATCCAAACAAAGTTCCTGGGTTGGATGACTTCTCCATCTCTTTCTTTCGGTCTTTCTAGGATCTCATCATGAAATGCCTTTTAAAAATGATCCATTGAGTTCAAAGAAAAAAAAAGTGGGAGGAAATACCAACTCAACTTATCTTTTTCTTATTCCCAAAGAATCAAGACCTACTTCCTTTGACCGTTTTAGGTCCATATCATTGTGCAAATCCTCTTACAAAAAATCACCAAAGTAATGACCAACTGCCTCAAAATCCATATTGCCCAGCTGATTTCCAAAAATCAGGGTGGCTTTGTCCCCAACCAATAAATTGTTGTCAACATTCTTCTAGTCCAAGAAGCCATCCATTGAAGCCAAACCAAAAAAGAGCAAGGGTTTATTCTAAAATTAGACATGGCCAACACCTTTGACATGGTTAGACACCTTTCTTCTAGCAGTCCTTCAAAAATTCAGATTTGCAAATGAATTCATCGACCTCATAAAAGCTTGTAGCCACAAGCCTTGGATCACTCCTCTAATAAATGGGAGACTTGGTAATTTTTTCCAAAGCACAGAGGGCTCAGGCAAGGCTGCCCAATATCTCCTTTTCTTTTCATTCTGATGGCAGAGTCTTTCAACAAAAAATTGGAAAATTGTAGACAAAAGGGACTTATAATAGGGATTTAGTTTAGTAGAGGAACAAAAAATATGAACCATTCACAATTTGTTGATGATACACTTCTCATGGGAGGAGCATCTTGCATTTTAGCGAGAAGATTTAAAATAATTTTGGATCAATTTATGGAATTGTTAGGAGGCTTCATCATTAAGCTCAAGAATTGTATCTACGGCTGGAATGCCCCCATTAAGGTCCTTCAAAGTATCTCACAAATTTTTGGCATTCCTCTCAAGTTGAATTGGAAACACTTTAAATATTTGGGAATGCCAATGTCAAATGGCTCATTGAAAGATGAGATTTGGGAAGACACATTACAAAAATTGAAGAGAAAAATAAATCAATGGGGTACACAATGGCTTAACCTAGTAGGTAGAACCATCTTGATCAAGTTTTTACTTTATGCTCTCCCCTTCTATCAATTTTCCATTCTCCAAGCTCTAGTCGGGGTTAAAAAATAAATTGAGATAATCACTAGAAATTTCCTTTGGCAGGGAGGAAAAAATGAGACAAAAAAATCCAGTCTCATAAATTGGAAACAAGTCACATTAACCTATGAAAAAGGAGGAATACAAATAAGGCATCCTAACCTAATGAATCTTGCTTTAGGAGCCAAAATCATTTGGAGACTTCTCTCTGGCGAGGCCTATTGGTGGAAGTAGGTTCTGGAGTACAAATACATTAATGCTCCTCGTCACTATCTCATTTATGTTAAAATCCCAAATAGACCTTGTTCTCATATCTGGAAAATTTGTAAAAAATATCTATCCTTAATCAGAGATAATACATCCAGAGTCCCTAGAGGAGGGCAAGACATTAATATCTCGAATGACATTATTATGGGAAATCCCTCACTTTCCTCCTTTCTGGAAATAAAAAGATTTCCCCGTTGGCTTCAAAACTCAAGCATCACAACTTTGGATCAAATCTCCTCCTCGAATCGACAAGACAACTATTGGGATGGTTAGAAGATCCATGCTATCCCCCTCGATCTTCTTCATCAAAAAATATTTTGTTGAGTTTACTTAAGGGATCATCTCCTATCAATTTTGAGTAGTAAGATGGATTCAAATGGAATACATCAGGAAGGGAATATAGAGGTAAAACAGGATACGCCAAGATGCAAGAAGATAATCAACAATCTCCCACCTGACCCCTTTGGAGAACGGTCTAGAAAGTTGATTCTTTTCCTAAAATAAAAATTTTCATGTGGACAATGTTGAAAGGTAAGATCCAAAGTGCGGACAACCTCAGAAGAAGAGACATTCAGGGACCCTCTATTTTCCCTTTTTTTTCTTTGGCTGAATAAACAATCCAACATCTCTTCTTATCATGCTCTTTTTCAAGAAATTGTTGTAGTGAGATAATCAATCCTCTTCTCACTCACATTAATGACAACCTTAACATTTCAGAATCTATTGCCAATTGGAAATCCTCTTATTCTCATACTTTAAAAAACAAAGGCTTGCTGAAGCGATTATGGACAAACCTTCCATCATTTTTATGTTGGCACTTATGGCTGGCAAGGCACAAATTCATGTTTCAAAATAAAAATCCCGACAACAAGAAGATCATGGCTAAAACTTGGAGTTTGATGAAAAAATCTATTCTTTCAAAGGGTAATAAAAAAATGAATCTCAACTCTCTGCAAATTGAAGAGAAACAATGGTTGGGCTTCTCAATAGACTGAATCCCTCTATATCCCCCTATATAAAAAAAATATCAACCATGTTAGATGGAATATTCGCCTAACAAATCAAGACTTCAAAGATTTGATTGATTCCCAAATGAGACCATGCTTGTTTTTTGATGGGGCCTCAAAATCCAACCCTGGTCGTGCTGGAGTCGGGGGTATCATCATTGATTGTAGTGGAATTTAAATCTCTTCCTTCAAGTGGGGTTTGGGTCAAGCCTCAAACAATAGAGCTGAGGCTTATGGCCTTTTGCTAGGATTTCAAATTCTAAGGGAGCTCAAAATCACAAATCCAATAATTATTGGTGATTATGCAATTCCTATTCAACACATGATTAAAAATACGACCCCCTCCAATGCGGGCCTCGGTCAGATAATTTCCAGAATTCAAAATCACAAAAGGAATCTATGTGAGATATCTTATTATCATCTGTTAAGGGAGAACAATGGACGAGGTGATGAGATGGAAAATAATGCCTGTCTCAGACATCAAGGAGAATCAAGAGTCAATAAAAAATTCTCAATCAGACACATCCTATGAATCTCTGCTATTTCCCCCCTCCCAATTGGCTAAATGCTATTGTCTAATCTTGTTCTTCCAAGATTTCATGCTTTTCTCCTCGAATCCCTTTTTTCTTCTTTCCATTCTCTTCATTATCGTTAGCATCTAGATTTGTTGGATACTCGCGCTTCTCCTCTTGCATTTCTTCTTAGGCTACACTTTCCTCTCAGACTTGCTGTGCTCCTATTTTCTACCCCATTACCTCCCTATCCTTCCTTTCTACCCTGTGTGTTCCTTAGTGCTCTTCCTTGACCCCCCTCTGTCTTCCCTTTCTTATGAATCTTTCATTGCTCTCATTCTTTGCCTCCTCGCTCCTAAAGAATTCCTCTCTTGTCCCCAATTCTTAGCTGTCAAAGAAGCGCTAGTTTAGGTGAAGTCATTGTTCATGCATTAGAAGGATCAGTTCTCATTTGTCCTTGGCTTCATCTTCCATTTTGCAGATCAATCCAAAGATCAACACGATATGTCGAAGGGAAAATGCTCAATGAGGGAGAGAATTCAAATGAACAAAACAAATTTTCTCAGCAGAGGGAGAATTGATCTGTTAGGTCCCTATATTACTAGTGTAGTCCCTTATTGTGTTAGTGTAGCCCTCCTTATTGTTATTGTTGTACCCTTGTAACCTCCATATTGTTATTATTGTGCCCTTACATTATTATTGTTAGGTCAACTAGGATTATATTGTGACCCTGTGGACTCCTATATATAAAAAGGAGGTTTGTCATTTGTATCATCCAAGAATTTTTCATTTATGTAATTTAAAAGAGGTTTCCCCCTTGAAGTGGCTTATTTATAAGGCGTTGATCTCTCTTTTCTTATATTTTTGGAGTTGGTTTCATAACATTTGGTATCCGAGCGTTGGATTCTAGGGTTTCGCTCCTCCAAACAGGTCATCATGAAATTTTCGCTATAACGTTGTTTCTACGAAGGTTCAGAAGCTTGAAATTGTACAAAGCAGAGCCGAAATCCTAAGGAATGCTGTGTAAAAAGTTCATATCTTGTTTCACAATATTTTCAGAGATATGATCTGTGGAAGTTAGGGTTTTTTCAGGCTCCTGAATTTCACCTAAACAGGCCATCGTGGAATTTTTGCTATAACTTGTATTCTACAAAGGTTGAGAAGTTGAAATTTTTATAGAGCGAAGCTGAAATCTTGAGAAATGTTGTGTAAAAATTTCAGATCTTGGTTCGCAATATTTTAGGAGATATGATCTGTGGAAGTTAGGGTGTTTTCAAGCTCCCGAATTTCATCTCAAAAAGGTGACCGTGGGAAATCATCATAACTCTCTCTCTTAGAATCAGATTGGAATTCTGTAAAAATTAGCCACAAGCACATGGACTGTAGTTTCCTGTGTTTCAATTTGAGAGCCGAAGGAGGAAACAGTGGCACACGTGGCACACCGTACAAGTTAGCTCTACTGAACCAGTCCATAATTAGGTCATTGTGGGAGATTGGGCATAACTTTGCCTTGAAGAATCCAAATCAGGTCAGGCCTGTGGCATTTGAAAGAAGATTTAAAGGGCTACTACAAAACTGAATTTCAGATATTGAAGATCCTAAATCACAGAGATAATTCAGTTTCAATATCGAGCTCCTCAAAAGCAAGAAAAATGTGTGTATTTGTTTTTTAAAATTACATAACGTTTGTTTGAAAAAGCAGTTTGAAGTGATTCCAAGGGCATATTGAAGAATTTTTATCAATATTGGGTTCTATAATGCCTCCAACAAATAATTCCATACCCATTAATCCCTCGGAAAGCTATACCATGACGCACGAAGAGGAAGAATTGCAGTATGAGATATCAAAATTACGGTACCAAGTGAAACAAATTTCGATCTTACAAAGAGCAATCAAAGATGACATATATGGTTTAAAAGAAAAAATTAAGGCTAAGATGGATGGTTTGAAGGATCAAATGAAAGATAATATGGATAATGAAGTAGTGGAAGATCACATCGAGCATCAACAACAAGTTCTCTAACTCTCAAAGGATAGTCTGACTTTGGTGCAGAATCAAATGAAACAACAAGAAGATCAACATCACAGCGAAAGAAGTTTTGAAGTAGTCACAAAAACAAGAGCTCGACAAGTACAAAATCGATCAATTTCAGAGTATCTCAGCAAGTGGAAGAACTTTCCCATTGAAGATTCCACATGGGAGGATGAGAATTTTATATAGAAGCATCAAGAAATAATCAAGCGTTGAGGACAACACTTGTTTGAAGGAGAGGGGCATGTTAGGTCTCTATATTACTAGTGTAGTCCCTTATTATGTTAGTGTAGCCCTCCTTATTGTTATTGTTGTACTCCTGTAACCCCCATATTGTTATTATTGTGCCCTTACATTATTATTGTTAGGTCGACTAGGATTATATTGTGACCCCGTGGACTCCTATATATAGAAATGAGGTTTTGTCATTTGTATCATCCAAGAATTGTTCATTTATGTAATGTAAAGGAGGTTTCCCCCTCGAGTGGCTCATTTATAAGGCGTTGATCTCTCTTTTCTTCTATTTTTGGAGCTGGTTTCATAATATGATCGATCTATAAATAATTATGAAAGATGATTTCGTCGAGTGTCTTCTGCAAGTATCAAAACTCAATCTCAAGACATTTACTTCCATCAAATTTTACTTTCAACTTCTGACCTTTAGTTATCAACTATGAATTGCAAATTTTTGTTTCTCCTTACGTAGTTTGTTAGGGACTATAAGATCAATGTGGTAGGAAAATCAAGTAATCTTCGGTTGTATGTAAAAGGAGGAAACCTATACTCTTGGAGATCAGTTCAGATCTTTGGTAAAATTTCTATGTATCAAGGCTTATGCCTTCTCTTTTTGGAATTAATATAACACAACCAACCTTGTTAAAAAAAAAAAACATTGAAAAATCATTACACATATATTTAAAAAATCATGGCATAAATATTGCAACAATATCTAGAAATTATGGCAAAAAACTTGAGACACTTATCCACATGGCACAAAGTCTCCAATAAGGCTTTCAAAACTATGATCCAATCAAAAGTTTGAAAAATATAATTTTTTCAATAATATTGAAAATAAATATTTGTTTTTCAAAGTTAAACAATATAACTTGCATTGATCAATGCTAAACTAAAAGTGGTCAACAAGCAAGTCCTGCCTTGGGCATTAAAACACTTACTTTATCATACATCTCAAGTTGTAATAAACACGTAACAAGATCTTTAACCATGGAGATCCTCCCCAATTTATCATGGAGTTCTTAATTTGAAAATAGGCTTTGTTACAATACCATAGGCCAATACCATAGCTTATCAATACCACATGTACAAAAGATCATAACTCATTTCATATGACATTTTTTTTAATTAATGAATTTAATTAAAAGAATAAAAAAAAGACTAACTACTTTGAAAATAAATATCAACCTTTGATTTATGTATACTACTAAAAATATTCATAAATATTCTATAGAGGTTAGATCCCTACCATTTATCTAATAATTATTAATAATTAAATTAAAATTTTAGAAACTCTATTCCAAAATAAACATACTTATCAACATAAATATTCTAAAATATTTATTAATAATTAAATTAAATTCCAAAAACTCTATTTCAAAATAAACACATTCTAATTAAAATACCATTTATTATTTTTAAGTTTATTTATTTATTTTTCAACATAATAACATTTATCATTTTAATAATACCATTTCTCATTTTTTGCTTAGATATTAAATTTTATCATCATAATTCGTTTAATTTATAATGCAAGGCACAATACTGATATTATATACATGTATGTACGAGTATGCGTATATATAATTCTACATATATAACCGTGCGACATTTTTTAACCCATAACTGACCCTGTGATTTTTCACTCCATCTGGACAGTGAGGTTTGAGTCTGTTATAAACACCTTTCTCTATAAATAGCCCATTAGTCCGCGTTGTGCGCCCTTAACGTGGCAGACACACCCTTAATTAATTAAGACAGCCTGCCATTACAGGTTTTGAGTTCAATCATATACTCGGTTTAGCTTTGGTGAGAGGTCAGCATGTTCGATTGGTTCTCACGGTGACTTTTTGCCAGTGCCTGCCTGCCTGTGCTGTGGTATATTCATCTTGTGGTGTTGTATGGAGCATTTAATGCTTTGGGAAAAGGCCTCGTTAAGTGGAATGTTCGAATCTCGGAACAGTTTTCTGTTATTTTGTTGTCTTCTCCCCTCTTTTGACTGACCCGTTTAAAAGGCCTGATCGCGGGCATAATTCTGAAGTTTTCGGCCTTGTGCTTTGAGATCTATCTTTGGAGGAATATATCTGGGTTCTCTTGAGATTTTCAGGCCTGCTCTGAAGAATTTCAGGTATGTACGCTTTTGGGCTCTACGCAAACAGCTGTTGTAATTTCTCTTTGTTCCTTCAAATTCTTGTTTTTTTTCTGCAGAATTCTTATATAGTCATATGGTAACCATAACAATTTGTTTGCATCCTGTGGTGGGAGTAGAGGGCTTAGTGGTCTCATCGAATCGTTAGAAGAAGACTGACTATATAGGCTTTTAAGTTGGCAATGTTACGATCGTTGCTAAAATCCTAGGATTCTTTGAGGAGGTCCATTTTAGCCCCTAAAGAGGGATTGCAAGATTTTCTTTATTTTGATTTGGTGAAGCTCGGAGTTTAATGAATAGTAATGGAGTCTATTTCCTTTAGGCGCTCATATGCTTGCTTGGCTGGGGTGGTCTACTTTCTATATCTTCGAGGTCCATTCTAGCCCCAGGAACTTTGTGATCCATTTAAAATCAATAGCTGATATATGGAAGTTGTGAAAATATTTTACTGATATTTCTGGCATTCTTCTGGAAGTAGCAGTGGAGCTTGACAAATTTCTCAGGAGATGTGGTTTGGTAACCCATTCGGTAACGACAACTTAGTGCCCTCCCATGCGAAGGTCCAGATGGAAATATTGGCAGCAATAGGGCTTTATTGGACTAAACAAACTGGCCAGCTCTTCCCTAAATATTTTGGCTACCTAACTATCTCAACTTTAGCTTCTTCTAAATTAGGAACATGAGGTTTTCTTGGTTAATTTCTAGGCGAGTATCTGAATTTTCTCCAAAGAATTCTGCATTTTGAGATCTATAAATGGGCTTATTAGAAATAAGCCATCCTGCTATAATTACAGGCTTGCAGGTCCAGCAAGACGAGCAATACTGCAAATAGAAGCTTGTGTGTCTCGTAAAGAATGCTTGCAGATTGTAACTGCGCTGCAAAAAGAATGTTCTTGCTCTGCAAATTGTTACTTCACTTGCCGTTGCAGAAGTTTGTAGATGTGGGTGTTTGAGGAGCATTCAATTGAAGAGAGGCAGAATGCAGGGTGTCAAGAGACTCATGAAGTTGAAGACCCAGTTGCATTTTCCATCCAAGGGTTAGCTCAATTGGTCACAAGGCAAGGCAGGTGTGAGATCACTCACCCATGGTTTGGGGAGTGAAAGGTTTGACTCTCATGATTCCTTTGGCGTTAAGCTTTGTAATCAGGGTTGACAGTTTACCGTGTTTACCGTTTACCATCCATGAAGAAGATAAACATCCATGAAGACTATCATGGGGATGTACTTGTATCATTAAGAAGAAGTTGTAGGATTTTCTGCGGGTTAATGTATATACTATAAACATGTTCTATCTACATAATATAAAAGGTTACTGTTTGTCCAGTCAAAGTTTTTGTTAATTTAAAAAAATATGGAAGGCTATCGTTCCTACTAAATACCCTATTTCAAATTAACTACCATTGCAGGTGTGCCTAGCATGCATACTAGCCAAGGAGCTACGATGCATAGCCATCACTCACAATAATTTCTTTCGTGTTGAATAGATGCTTCCATGGTTTCTTTCATGTCAAGTGTAACCTCAAAGTAAAAGATCAACCTTCTCATACTTATGGTTTCTTACTTATATTTCTCTTTTAAGATGCCGCGAACAGCACACCAAATAGGGTCATATAGGTCACATGACTATTAGAAACAATGCTAATCTCTCTTGGAACAATAGGACAAATAACTGGACTTTGAACAACAAAGAACACAGCCTTTAACAATTCAGAGTACATAATTTTTTGAAAGCAATTTAACGGCAGGAAACACGAGAGTCCGCTATCAAGATTTCTTTGTTGATACTTGTCATAGCCATCCTGACACATCCGCATTGCATCAAGGATAACAAAAAATGGATCCTTTGAGATCATTCTTTCTCTAGCAGGAAATGAGTTTTGAAAGGATTTCTGCGATGTCTGGAAATGTTTTGCATCTTGGGATATCTGGAAACTTTTCAGATTTCATAGTTTTCTATTCTCCAGTATCAGGTAATTTTTTGGTAATTATATCATGTTTTCCAAGCTTCGGTTTTAAATTTAAGAGGGTAGGTCATCTCGTTGATGGCTAATTGTAAATTGTAACAGGACTCTAGATTCTGGTTTTTGACAATAAGTCTTATTCTTTTTGTAAGACTCCTTTTATATAGAGCTTTAAAATAAATAATATGACATCATTTACGTTCAGCTTTACCAGAAATTGCAAATCTTCTACCTTTCATGGAGATGTGAAACAATTTTCGCAGAAAAACCTAGATAGTTTGTACGCAATATTATGGTGGAACAAATGGAATGAGCTTAAATCTAAATGTCCACAGTTGTTGGATGCATTAATGTGTCATTGCAAACAATAGTTTTCTAAGAAGTTAAACTGTTTTTAAAATGTACAAAAATGCAAATTTTCACTTTTTGTCACTTGGAACATATTGGACTTTTGGAAAAATGCATTTGAGCTGAAGATAATTACCAATAGTCATCAACTTATAAAATTTCTCCAGGCTTCACCTGTTATTATGTTTGTTGGAATCAGTATTTCTTTCAATTGTTATATTATGGCAGTTAAGATTTTTTACAAGATATACCAGAACACAAGAAACAAAATAAAAATAGTTTTTATTAAAAAATTCAAATGATGAGGAGACTAATGCCCAAATTCTGGCTCCAACCATTACAAAAATTTCAATTCTCACAAGGCTCCAACCTTGAATGAGGACATCAATCCTCCAAGACAAACCCACGCACCAACGTGGTCTAAATGAGGATACCTATCCCCCTAGGGTCCAACCATCAAGAACTTTATCAATATACTTCACAAATACTTCCTTCAAAATGTCTTCAAGGCTCCTCTCTATGGTCTGCTCAAAAGTGGTGCAAGATTGCTTCAAGGAAGGCTTTAACGGTTGCTCGTAAGTCTGCAACAAGGAAGACTCCAAAGTCAACTTCAAGTCTACTTAAAGAGGTCTTCAGTTCAGCTCCAAAAGACTTCTGGGATGCTCCAAAATAGGCTGCAAAAAGATGTCTTCAAGTCTGCTCAAGCAGCTCCAAGAATCCTCAACAATGCTCCAAAATAATTGCTCCAAAACACTTCAAAGAATTCCTTCAAGTCTGCTCAAAGAGGTCTCCAAGTATGCTTCAAAAATCACTTCAATTCTACTTCAAGGATTCTTCAAAGTTTGGTCATAAATATTCTTTAAGATAAGTTCCAGAATGTTTTAAAAAGATCCCTGAAAACACAGATCAAGAAGGGCTTGAAGTTTGTCACAAATGAGGCTGAGTTGTAAGGCATAAATTGTCTTTTTACAGGGCCGGAAGTTGTCAGAAGGAGGGGCCGAATGTCTACACAAATGGGCCAAATTGCAGGCCTGTAACTGTCCACAGGAGGCCGAAATTCACTCTTCCACAGGTCACTTGACCCAGGCTGAATTTTGTTTTACCACAGGCCGAATTTCGTTCTTGTTTCAGGCTGAATTAGGCTTTTGTTTCAGGCTGAATTAGGCTGAGATTTAGATTGCAAAAAGAGGACTAGATCTGCTTCAAAGATGCCCAAGACTTGTTCCAAAAACCTGGTCAGAAAGTTTACCAAAAACCATTACCCAGAGATAGAACCATACACCAAAATCCTTGCTTCCTCAACTTGTCCTACTGTTCATGAGCTATGAACCTATCTTCCTTTTGCTGAATTGCCTCAGCTACTTCTATTGCTTGTGCTTGGATGAGTGGGGATCTAATGAGGTCGATTCATTCCTTATTTATACTTGTTCGGATACTCCAAACAGGGCCAACCTCTCCAAGATAGGGCCAACTTGAGGCGAGGGTTGAAATGCGGTTCTTGAATTTGAAAATTCAATTCTCCTTAATGGAGAGGAGTTAGAGTGCATGTAATAGCTCGTTGGAAAGGGCTTAAAGATATTTGTAATCCTGTCCTACTCTCCTCTTCAACTGATCACTCTCTGACATCATTAACAATTATTTTTCTCAACAATCTCCACCTTTGTTGTTGATGGAAACATTCCTCATATGCTACTCTTCTTTACATCGTGCTGCTCCCCCTATTATCATGATACTCCTTGACATCGTGCTACTTCCCCTAACGTCTTGCTACTCCCCCTGTCTTGATGTTGTCCCCGTCTGACATCAAGAGCAAGGGGATGCTCTACTGGAATGCAAGAGAGACGACCCCCATCTTTTGACGAAGATATTCAAATGCTTCTTAAGGTAGGGGTTTTGTGAAGATATCTGCAATCTGTTCCTTAGTGTTGACCTACTCCATTTTGATGTTTTGCTCTGCAACTAATTCTCGAAAAAAGTGATATTTGATTGGTATATGTTGTCTTTGAATGCATGACTGGATTTTTTGAGAGACTGATTGCACCGGTATTGTCACAGTAGATGGTGATAGGCTGATTAGTTTATATTTTGACATCGTTCAATGCTTCCTTCATCCATAAGATTTGTGTACAACAATTTGCTGCTGTTATATACTCGGCTTCAACTGTGGAGAGAGATATAGATGATTGTTTCTTGCTTAGCCAAGATACAAGACAATCTCCTAAGAATAATGCATTTCCGTTGGTGCTCTTCCTGTCATCAATGCTTCCTGCCTAGTTTACATTGGTGTATTTTGTCAGGGTAAGATTTGTGCTCTTAGGATACGATAATCCAAAATTAGGGGTGCCCTTTAGATATCTGAATATCCTCTTTACAACTTGCATGTGAGACTCCTTAGGACTTGATTGGAATCTTGCTAGTAGCTACCATGCTTATTGCTTGCATGATGTCTGGTCGTGAAGCTATCAGATATAAAAGACCTCCAACCATTGATCTATAAAGAGTTGCATCCACCATAGGAGATTCATCATCCTTGCTCAACTTACAACCTGTAGTCATAAGTGTGCTTACCACTGCACATTATTCCATTCCAAACTGCTTTTGTACTTTGTTTGTGATATGAACATTCCAACATTGGTTTGAGTTACTTGAAGTCCAAGAATGAAGGACAACTCTCCAATCATGAACATTTGAAATACGTATGACCTCTCTTGAGCAAATTTGTGACTCATATCATCATTGTTGCTGTCAAAAATCAGATCATCCACATATACCAGTGTGATTAGTAGATTGTCTTTGTCCATCTTCATGTAAAGGTTGCTTCTTGCAACGCCTTTCTTGAACCCTTGTTGTTGAAGATATTGATCAAGTTTGGCGTGCCAAGCTCTTGGAGCTTGTTTTAATTCATACAAGGCCTTCTTTAATTTGCATATGAAGTTTTTATTTTCTGACAAGTCAAATCCTTTTTGGTTGTTCCATGTATACTTCTTTCAGATTGCCATTTAGAATGGCTGACTTCACATCCATCTGATAGACTTTGAAGCCTTTTGAACAAGCAAATGCTAAAGACATCCTTATGGCCTCTAGTCTGACAATTAGAACGAAGGTCTCATCAATGTCAATTCCTTCAATTTAAGTGTATCCCAGTCAGTTCCTTCAATTTGAGTGTATCCCTTACACATCGATCTTGCTTTCTTGCTAATGAATTGTCCATCTTCATTCATTTTGTTCTTGAACACCCACTTGGTTCCTATGACATTTTTATTCTTTGGACGAGGTACAAGTTCCCATGTTCCATTCTTTCGATTTGGTACATCTCCTCTTCCATTGTTTTTATCCATTGTGGATCCTCACTTGCTTGAGTAAAGTTCTTTGGTTATATTTGAGACAACAAAGCAATGTCATTCTTCTTTGGTGTGTTTGTCATCTTTCTTCGAGTTTGTATTCCTCCTTTTGCATCTCTGATAGTCTAGTATTCTAGATGATGTTTTTGTACAAACTTTAAGGTTGTTTTTGATGGTGTTTGAGATGTTTCTTTCTTTTGATTTTATCACTCTTGCTCTTCTTTTGCAGCACTTTTCTCTGGATCTGCAAAAATAGGGTCTTCTTCATTTGGTTGAAAAACTTATTTTTCAGCAAGAGCCTCATCTATCTTTACATCAATGCTCTCAAATATCTTCTGTAAATTATTGTTATAGTATTTGTAGGCCTTGCTTCTTAATGAGTATCAAAGGAAAATTCATTCAACACGTGAATGAAATTTTCCTAGTGAATCATCATTAATATTCATAAAGCATTTGCTTCCAAATATTCTGTAGTGTTTCAGAGGCAAACCTTCCTTTCCATAGTTCGAATGGAGTTTTATCAATGTTTACCCGGAGTTGAGCTCTGTTCATGTTGTAGATTGCTGCCCCAACTCCTCCCTCCATAATTTAGCTTGTAAGCCATCTTCCAACAACATGCAGTCTCTTGCATGTTAATTTTAGATAACAATGGTATGTTCTATGCTTTAGAGCAATTTACTTCAATTTTTCTTATAAGCCCAATATCAATTTCTAGATTAGCAATCACATTAACATTGATAGTAAATGCAGATAGAACATAAACAATAATCAGAAGACAAGCCAAGACAAGAGGACACAATATTTGGTGGATGTGGGGAAAACCCTTTGATCAAATCTTCTTATTATTCTTCAAAAGTTCAGCAGAGAGAGAGAGTACATCATACAAATTTACTTGCCCAAAACACTGTCTATAGTCCAATGAAACAACAGTCAACAGGATGCCATAACCAGAAAGTCAATGCTGGTCAAACGAACAATAAATCATCTCCAATGTTGCTTCGTCAAACACAGTCAATTTGGCCTCCAAAGATAGTCAAGGTCAACCCAAAAACAATCCTGAAATCTTCAGTCAAACTCGGTCAAAGAGAGTCAACACCGCGTTCAACGCAGGTCAAACTGCTCCAAATGTCTCGGTATGTGTGCTAGCTAATGCGGCCTCAAGAAATCGAACCTCCTGCTTGAAAACCACAGTCAAATCTGTGGTGTTGACCCTCGGTTAATGTTGGTCAACGCTCTTGCAATCAGCCCTAAAACAATCCTGAAATTTCCTCCTGAAATTTTCGGTCTTCTGCCATGTTGATCATTTCAGCCCCCATTGAATCTTTGACAAGCAATCCCTTCTTGTTGGGCCTGAAAAATCCATTATCCGCCTATCGTCGCCTTCTCCCAGCCTCAAAATTGCATAAAAGGGCCGAAAAACCCACTTTTGAAAATATATTAGGCCTTAGCCCCTTTCGGCCAAGCCCCTGCGCCCTTTTCCTTCCACACGACCCAGCCCCGAGACCAGGAGCTAGTCCAATGGGCGCTTACCAAATATACATATTGGGCGCATTTTAGACCGTCGATCTACGCAGATTCGACGGCCTTTGCAACCCCATCGTGCACGCGGTCCCCACTCCATTTGCCCGTCTGATCATATCTCAACTGTCCGATCATCCACCGATCAACGACTCACAATACTCCCGCCCCGGTGGACCCCGCGCTGTGCACTGTTCAAAACCCGCCGGTTTTCATTGCACCGCCTTTCGGAGGCGGGCGGTATTCCTCAATTCGGAGCGATTCCATACATCGCTTGCCGCGTGTCTCCGCGTACGGCCCAAAAACCGCCCTCCATCGCGCGTTATTGTTCGTCCATAGTCACGACGCGATATTCATGACAATCGTCGGATCTGGAGGTCTTCATCTAACGGTCGTCGCGCATCGAAGTTGCACGAGTTTTAATCTACAGCAAATACACCCTTGGCCCACTGTCAATCGCTCCCAATGCCTTTTCAACCGTCGATCTCCCTTGAGATCGGACGGTCCAGGTTTAGTCACATGTCTGCCATGGACCTCGTACCACCACGTCATCCTTTCCACATAGTCTTGTGTACGTCCACCCGTCACCGTTCCACGTGTTTGTCATATTTTTTCTCCTCCCGTATATATTCCAGTCTTAAGTCAAACCTTCATTTGTTTTACGTCAAAAACCTTCGCCCGGTTCGTCCACCATTGTTCCACTGCATTTTTCATCACCACCCCGCATACTTCCGCCTTTTCATGATGCCGCGTTGCTACATAGTCATCCCCGTTGCATCGCCGTCCCCATGCATTTGTTTTCTTGACGAGTTTGCGGGTTTTGCAGGTTTACAGCGGTGGAAAACTATCATGATTCACAGTCGCTATTACTGTGATAGAGGGCACGTCAAAGGACCATTTTTCAGAGCTGAATTATGAAGAAAGGCCTAAGAGGGCAAATCGATAAGACTTCCATTAAAGAAGCAGGGTTAAAATCTGTCGAACCCTGCAGGGACATTCAAGGCGCCGATTTCGGAGATGAAAACATTAATGGAGCAGCAGAAAAATATTAGCAAATGATCGAGGAATTCAACGTTCGGCATTGAAGATGTTCAGCCGTAGTCCAGGGTTTAGAAGGCAGAGGGTACCATTCACAGATAAAATATCTCAAGGCTTTCTTTTCAACACCATTTTCTTTCAGGAAAGGACAGAATGTTTACGTGACTCTATTGCTTTGTCGTGCTCGTGAAGAGGTTTCTACCCAATGCATTTATTTCAGTTAGCAGGCCACAGGGTACAAACAACATTACAAAGTCATCAAGCAGTATGGGCGTGCACGTTTTTGCCATTTTGTTTTAATTAGGCAAATTAAATGTTCATCACCAACTCTCTTTTGGGGCTTTCTTGTTCCCCTATAAAGCTCCCAAAGAACAGATAATTTAGGGTTCTAGATTTTATCAGAAAATTATGCAGTGAAAGGCTTTTTGTATACAATTTGTGAAACTCTTGTATGAAGGCTCAGAGCCCATAGGGTCTCAGTGAGGAGGAGTTCCATCTGTTAAAGAGGATTCCGGTCTTTGGTATTTCACAGTCTGTAACTTTATCTTATGTGTTATTTTAAATAGATCACTTCGTTTCATCCATCTTTACTGTATCATGTTTTGGAATGTGAGTGGCTCACTGATCTATGGTATGGATTTATCCTAGTTGATACCCATGCTTCGATTAGTCAAGCGCTTTAAATATGGCTCATGCATGATATTCTGTTCCACTATTCATCTAAACTATATTTCTGCTATATTAGTTGTTTTGGGAGGGTGTTTTTAAAACGCTATTGTCATGTATGGATTCTTAGATTGGTAAGCCTATGCATGGTGGTATTGTGTATTTGGATATCAGCTCAATGTTAACTAGTATCTTCTTAATATTTCATTCACTACATACACCTTCTGATAACTTATTTCTGTGAGGTATTTCTGAATTGACCCTCTTTGCAGTAAACTGTCTCTGAATTGTCTGTTGCTTTATATTAGATTTATGCACTTTGCCTCTGCAATATCCCGTCCTCTGTGTCAGTTTCTGAAGGTCTTGGTCCCATTCAGATGAATTTTCCTTGTTTTACAAGAGATAGCATGAGAGCTTTTTACTGATAACCCCCCTAGTTATACCATATGCTCCTTGCTATATAAGATGTTCTAGGCACTGGTCTATCACAACTCTAGGCTGTCTCTAGGAGCGACAACATCTTTTTGGCGCCGTTGCTGGGGAACAAAGTTGAGAAATCTTAAAATCCTTGGGCCTCGACAAAATCTAATTCACTCTTCAAGTAGGTGAGTATGGAGAGTTGAGAGTTGTAGATCCCTCACCTTGGCGACTCCACATTTGTTATTTGATAAATCTATTTGCAGTCTTGGCTCCTCGAAAGCCACACCCGAGGTCAGATACGTCTAAGCCAAAGACACCTTCAGTGTCTGATCTTGAAAAGATCATACATAGAAGAAATTGGAGGGAAAGAAAATCAGTCCACTCTGAAATCCCTGAATTGTCTATAGAAGACTTTCCATCCTCTTCTTCTCAAGAAGCTCAAGAGCTACTTTCCGACTCCACTGTGGGAGATACTGATTATTATTATTCAGACAGCCCACCCTGAGGAGGCTTCAAAAATAAGGATAGTTTTCACCCTACTCCTGAGGTTGAGGAGGTCAAAGAAGTTACTGAAGTATCTGCTGTTAACAGACCATTATTCCCCTCAACACCTCAAGCTGCTGTTCATTACATTCCTATTATTATTCATACTCCACTTCCTCCTCCTCCTCCTACTCATCAAACTATTGCACTACCTCCACCCCCTCCAATGGCCAATGTTCCAGGTTTCTTGTTAAATAAATATGCTCCTCTGGCATTACCCCAAGTGTTGAATGATTTGCCACAGCATTATTTGAAGATTCTACCCCGATTCAATGGGGAGAATGAGATTGATGTTCAAAAACATCTTGAGGTCTTCTGTGCTTTCGCAGAGAACTTTAATGTGGAACATTTAGATGTGGTCTTGAGGCTGTTTGTCCAATCTTTGGATGGTGAAGCTCGGAAATGGTTTAAGACATTGGCAGGTCGTTCTATTACCACTTGGGAAATAATGGAAGATACTTTTCTCAGAAAATGGGGAGAGAAGAAGGACCATGGACATTGTCTTATTGAGTTCAATACACTCAAGAAAAGACATAATGAAGGGTTGTCAGAATTTATCAAGAGATTTAATAAGTTGTACTTGAATCTTCTCGCTGATATGAAACCACATCAAACTGTTGCTAAAGTGGTTTTTGTAGCAACTTTCGATTTAGAATTTGGTTTCTCTCTCAGAGAAAGAAAACCTGCTACTTTGGATGATGCTCAGTCAGATGCACTAGAGTTGGAAGCAAACTTTGCCTCCATTGGAAAATCAAAGGGAAAATCTGAACAAGATGCTAGAAGGAGGGGCAAAGAGGAGGTATCTACCTCCTACCAAGACAGAGACTCAGCTAATGATAGAATTGAAGAAATGAGCAAAATGATTAAGAACCTTTCTGGTAAACTGGTCAAGCTTGAACTGGAAGCCAAGAATTCAGCCCCCAAGAACTTCCACAATGCTCAAAACAGAGGTTACAATTCTCAGTACAGGAAACCACCCCTGCAGATATTGCCAAGGGAAGCAAAGGAGCAACAGGATCAGGTACCACACCCATTGTACCTAGAAGGTCCAGTAGATGATTCTACTGAAGACACTGCCTATGGACTGGAGGATGCAAACCTTGCCTTTTCAAATAGTGACGGAGAAGAATGCCCTTTGCAGGGAAATGAAGGAGCTGAGTGCCCATTGCAAGAAGAAGAAAAGACCAAAGACACAGAAGATGCAGAAATTGATCATTATTGTAAACAATTTGCTGATTTTATGCAAGCACAGTTCAATAGAAGATATGATCTCAGATCTTCTAGGAAGAGGACTCGTACTCAAGATAAAGAAGAGGAGTTACCCCAGAAGGAAGCACTTGCTCAGAAGGAGTCTACAATGCAGAAAGTCACAGACAAAGGTAAGGGCCCTCTAAACAAACCTTTGTAGTCTAATGATCAAATTCCTTCATTTTCCAAAGTAGTCATCCCTCCTAATACCAAGTCTGTGTCAAAAGAAGTCAAATCCTCAGCTGAAAATAAAGAGTCAAAAGAGGTTGTAACAGAAAAATCTTCCCCTGTTTTTAGTCTACAAAAGGAACTTGAAAAAGTTAAAATCCCAGTTCCCTTGATTGAATTATTGAAGCAACCTGCATATCAATCCCAAGTCACCTCTTTCATGCTCCCTCCAGAAGCTGCACTCACCCCAGATAGTCTCAACCTTCAAGAAGAAAGACCCATGGTTGTCTTTGGTCCACATGTTGAGGAATTAGATGCTTCTACTCCTCCCTTTTATGTGTCTCTAGTGATTCATGACCTGCTATTACATAACTGTATGTTAGATTCAGGAGCTTCCCATAATCTACTACCTTTGTCAGTCATGGAACAACTAGGATTACAAATTACCCGTCCATACAAAGACCTCTATTCATTTGATTCCAAAAGAGTTAAATGCTTGGGGATGATCAAGGATTTGGGAGTCAATTTGGCCCAAATCCCAGCAAAAAGTGTGGTAATGGACATCATGGTGGCTGACATCCCAGCTCGCTTTGGCATGTTGCTATCAAGGTCCTGGGGAACAAAAATTGGTGGGTCAATCAAGTTGGATTTAACATATGCTACAATCCCAGTTTTTGGTGGCTAGGAGAGGAGATTGTACAGGGAGACTAGATTTGTCAAGATGGTGACCAAGGCAGATAACTTTGTTAATTCACCAGTCTACAGTAAAGAAGGAGATTTCTCATGCTTGATGCTGGAAGAAGATCAAGATTATGCACATGAACCATCCTTCTGTCAGATAAAGACTGAGCAGCCCTCAGAGAACCATGGAACAGGAATTTGGACACTTCATTTTGATGGAGCAAATTCAAAAGAAGGTAATGGAGCTAGAATATTATTGATTTCTCCTACAGGAAAATGGGTCCCATTATCCTTCAAGCTAGAATATGAAACTACTAATAATGTGGCTGAATATGAAGCACTTCTGTTAGGATTGCAGACAGCCAGGAATATGAACATACAAAGTTTAAAAGTTCTGGGAGATTCAGAGTTGGTGGTTAGACAAGTCAGGAATCAATGTCAGACCAAACATCCTCGGCTGAGGGCTTACAGGAATGAAGTTTGGGACATGGTGGAGAATTTTTTCTTGGCATTTAATATCCAGTTTATGCCCCGAGAACAGAATAGGATGGCTGATTCCCTTGCTGTGGCTGCTAGCACATTTCATCCACCTCAGAAGCCTCTTTTAAGATATGAAGTTGAGGTACGTTATCGACCATCAATCCCAGATAATGTTAAACACTGGCAGGTGTTTGAAGATGAAGAACAGATGAAGAGATTCCTGGAAACAATGGGGGAATTCTCCAATATGGAGATTGATGCTGAAGAAGAGGTTGAGTCTGAAGATACTTCAAAAAGAAATTGGGAGAAGAAAGTGGCAGGTAATACTGAAGGGAGATGCAAAGCCTCATAAACAAAAGCTCAGACAAATAAATCCCCTGTTGCTTCCTTCTATTGAGAAGGAAATTAAGAAGCTGTTAAAGGCCAAAATAATTGTGCCATTGAGGTACTCTAAATGGGTGGCAAACCTAGTCCCTGTCCAGAAGAAGAATGGGGAAATAAGGCTGTGTGTGGATTTCAGGAATTTAAACAGAGCATCCTTAAAGGATAATTATCCACTGCCTAAGATGGATCACATCCTGCAGAAGGTGGTTGGAGCTTCTAGGATGTCAATGATGGATGGATTCTCTGGTTATAACCAGGTGGCTGTACTTCCAAAAGATCAAAAGAACTCTGCTTTCACCACACCATGGGGTACATTTATGTATGCCAGGATGCCTTTTGGATTGATTAATGTAGGGGCCACTTTTCAGAGGGCCATGGACATTGCTTTTGTTGGGGAGCAAGATAAATTTCTGGTAGTCTATCTTGATAATATCACTGTATTTTCAAAGAATGATACTGAGCACATTGAACATCTGCGCAGAACCCTTGAGAAATGCAGAAGGTATGGTCTCTCTCTAAATTCGCAAAAGTCTTTATTTGCATTAGAAGAGGGAAAACTTTTGGGACACATTGTGACTAAAGATGGGGTGAAGATAGATCCTAAGAGGGTAGAGGTTATAAATGGTATTGCTCTTCCCAGAAATAAGAAGGAAGTGCAAGTATTCCTAGGGCGTATTAATTTCCTGAGAAGGTTTATCCCTAACTATGCTGAAATAGTTAGACATATAACTGACATGCTGAAAAATAATAATGAAGTTAAATGGTCCCAGGAATCACGAGAGGCATTTACCAGGATAAAAAATGCTTTTGCAGAAGCCCCTGTGCTAGCTGGGCCAGATTATGCTAAACCTTTCATGATCTTTTCTTTTGCATCACCTCATACAATAGCAGGAGTCTTATTGCAGAAAAATGAGGAGGGGTATGAGCAGCCCATAGCTTTCTTTAGTCAGGCGCTCCGTGATGCAGAATTAAAGTACAACATATTAGAAAAGCAAGCATACGCCCTAGTGAAATCCCTCAAAGCATTCCGCGTATACATCTTACAGTCCCATATCACTGCATTTGTGCCTACAGCTGCTGTAAAAGATATTCTTATTCAGGGGGATAGTGAAGGAAAAAGGGGGAAGTGGATTGCCAAGATACAGGAGTATGACTTAGACATCCGCCCTACTAAGCTGATCAAAGGACAGGGGCTTGCCAAAATATTATCTGAGTCAAAATATCAAGCTCTGGGCATAAATTTGTCTATAATAGCAGGTGAGGAGTCTGAAGAGAAAGAAGAGCGACAGGGAATTGGGGTAGCTACTCCGGGTACACATATAAAGTACCTCACCAGTCAGTGGTACAAAGAGATAGTAAAATATCTCCTCACACTCAGCTGCCCTCCAAGCTGTGATAAAGCTAAATACAGAACGTTAAGATTGAAATCACAGAAGTACATAGTCGCCAATGGCCGGCTATACTGGCGTGATCCCTCAGGTATCCTACTCCTATGTCTCACAGAGGATGAGGTAGAGAGTATCATAGTTGAATTTCATGAAGGAATCTGTGGGGGTCATTACAGTTGGAGGGCCACTGCTCACAAAATCCTGAAGGCTGGTTTCTATTGGCCCAAGCTTTTTGGAGATGTTTTTGCCCAGGTTAGAGCATGTGAGAAATGTCAGAAATTTGCTGAAAGGCAGAAGTTGGCACCTGCGCCCATGATTCCTGTGCATGTGGATGAACCATTCAGACAATGGGGAATTGATTTTATAGGTGAAATACATCCCCCATCAAGTGGTCAGCATAAGTGGATTTTAACAGCCACTGATTATTTCACTAAGTGGGTGGAAGCCATACCTGCGAGGAATGCAACAGATACTGTCATAATAAAGTTCATGGAAGAAAACATCATATCCAAGTTTGGTTGTCTTGCCAGAATAGTAACGGATAATGCACAGGCCTTCAAGTCTGCAAAATTTGTGAGCTTCTGTCAGCAGTATAATATCACACTAAGTCACTCTACAGCCTATTATCCACAGGGAAATGGCTTGGCAGAGTTTTCCAATAAAACCATGGTAAGAGCATTGAAGAAGGCTATAAATGAAAATCAGAGGAACTGGGATTCTCAATTGAAATTCGCTCTGTGGGCCAATAGAATTACCAACAAGAGAGCAACTGGAAAATCCCCATACGAATTAGTATATGGGAGGGCATCAGTATTTCCTATTCAATTAGCCCTACCAGTAGCCCGATTCATGCAGGAAAGTCAAGAAGAGCCTGATGATATGACCAGACGAATAAACCAGCTGGTTGAATTGGAAGAAACACGCAATCAGGTAAATCAAAGGCTGACGGAATATTAGGAGAATATGAAACACCTTTTTGATCAGCATGCTAAAGACAGGAATCTGCAGATTGGTGATTTAGTACTCAGGTGGGACATCTGGAGGGCTGAAAAAGGAAAACATGGTAAATTCGATCCACTCTGGTTCGGCCCCTTCAAAATTGTGGAACAGGGAGGCAATAACACTGTCAAGCTGGAGAATTTGCAGGGAGACTTACTTGACGCCCCTGTAAATGGTCAATTTCTCAAGCCCTACTTACAGTTCTGATTCAGGCAAAGACAGCCTGATGTATTATATTGTATATTAGTTTCCTTTTTGTTTTTGTTTGAATAATGTGGGTGTCGTGATGAATCATGAAGTAAAAAGTAGAGGTGCCGAAGGGCAGAGTTCACACAGAAGAGTATTTGATGGTCTGCAAAGTTCTCGACACGTTCAGGGATGAACATGCCGTCCCCAGATGGAGCCGTTGTTGATCATTTTAGCCCCCATTGAATCTTTGACAATCAATCCCTTCTTGTTGGGCCTGAAAAATCCATTATCCGCCTATCGTCGCCTTCTCCCAGCCTCAAAATTGCATAAAAGGGCCGAAAAACCCACATTTGAAAATATATTAGGCCTTAGCCCCTTTTGGCCAAGCCCCTGCGCCCTTTTCCTTCCACACGACCCAGCCCCGAGACCAGGAGCTAGTCCAATGGGTGCTTACCAAATATACATATCGGGCGCATTTTAGACCGTCGATCTACGCAGATCCGACGGCCTTTGCAACCCCATCGCGCACGCGGTCCCCACTCCATTTGCCCGTCTAATCATATCTCAACCGTCCGATCATCCAGCGATCAACGACTCACAATACTCCCGCCCCGGTGGACCCCGTGCTGTGCATCGTTCAAAACCTGTCGGTTTTCATCGCACCGCCTTTTGGAGGCGGGCGGTATTCCTCAATTCAGAGCGATTCCATACATCGCTTGCTGCGTGTCTCCGCGTACGGCCCAGAAACCGCCCTCCATCGCGCGTTATTGTTCATCCATAGTCACGACGCGATATTCATGACAGCCGTCGGATCTGGAGGTCTTCATCTAACGGTCGTCGCGCATCGAAGCTGCACAAGTTTTAATCTACAACAAATACACCCCTAGCCCACTGTCAATCGCTCCCAATGCCTTTTCAACCGTCGATCTCCCTTGAGATCAGACGGTCCAGGTTTAGTCAGATGTCCGCCATGGACCTCGTACCACCACGTCATCCTTTCCACATAGTCTTGCGTACGTCCACCCGTCATCGTTCCACGTGTTTGTCATATTTTTCCTCCTCCCGTATATATTCCAGTCTTAAGTCAAATCTTCATTTGTTTTACGTCAAAAACCTCCGCCTGGTTCGTCCACCATTGTTCCACTACATTTTTCATCGCCACCTCGCATACTTCCGCCTTTTCATGATGCCGCGTTGCTACACAGTCATCCTCGCTGCATCGCCGTCCCTATGCATTTGTTTTCTTGACGAGTTTGCGGGTTTTGCAGGTTTACAACGGTGGAAAACTATCATGATTCACAGTCGCTATTACTGTGATAGAGGGCACGTCAAAGGACCATTTTTCAGAGCTGAATTATGAAGAAAGGCCTAAGAGGGCAAATCGATAAGACTTCCATTAAAGAAGCAGGGTTAAAATCTGTCGAACCCTGCAGGGACATTCAAGGCACCGATTTCGCAGATGAAAACATTAATGGAGCAGTAGAAAAACATTAGCAAATGATCGAGGAATTCAACGTTCGGCATTGAAGATGTTCAGCTGTAGTCCAGGGTTTAGAAGGCAGAGGGTACCATTCACAGATGAAATACCTCAAGGCTTTCTTTTCAGCACCATTTTCTTTCAGGAAAGGACAGAATGTTTACGTAACTCTATTGCTTTGCCGTGCTCGTGAAGAGGTTTCTACCCAGTGCATTTATTTCAGTTAGCAGGCCACAGGGTACAAACAACATTACAAAGTCATCAAGCAGTATGGGCGTGCACGTTTCTGCCATTTTGTTTTAATTAGGAAAATTAAATGTTCATCACCAACTCTCTTTTGGGGCTTTCTTGTTCCCCTATAAAGCTCCCAAAGAACAGATAATTTAGGGTTCCAGATTTTATCAGAAAATTATGCAGTGAAAGGCTTTTTGTATACAATTTGTGAAACTCTGAATGCTCAGAGCCCATAGGGTTTCAGTGAGGAGGAGTTCCATCTGATAAAGAGGATTCTGGTCTTTGGTATTTCACAGTCTGTAACTTTCTCTTATGTGTTATTTTAAATAGATCACTTCGTTTCATCCATCTTTCCTGTATCATGTTTTGGAATGCGAGTGGCTCACTGATCTATGGTATGGATTTATCCTAGTTGATACCCATGCTCCGATTAGTCAAACGCTTTAAATATGGCTCATGCATGATATTCTGTTCCACTATTCATCTAAACCATATTTCTGCTATATTAGTTGTTTGGGGAGGGTGTTTTTAAAACGCTATTGTCATGTATGGATTCTTAGATTGGTAAGCCTATGCATGGTGGTATTGTGTATCTGGATATCAGCTCAGTGTTAACTAGTATCTTCTCAATATTTTATTCACTACATACACCTTCTAATAACTTATTTCTGTGAGGTATTTCTGAATCGGCCCTCTTTGCCGTAAACTGTCTCTGAATTGTCTGTTGCTTTATATTAGATTTATGCACTTTGCCTCTGCAATATCCCTTCCTCTGTGTCAGTTTCTGAAGGTCTTGGTCCCATTCAGATGAATTTTCCTTGTTTTACAAGAGATAGCATGAGAGATTTTTACTGATAACCCCCCCAGTTATACCATATGCTCCTTGCTATATAAGATGTCCTAGGCACTGGTCTATCACAACTCTAGGCTGTCTCTAGGAGCGACAACATGCCACACGTGTGAAGAGAAGAGCTGCTCCTTGTTGTATGACCCAATCAAGAGAGGAGAGAGAATATGTGAGATGAGATGATGTCCAAATGAGGAGAGGGTCTCTCTTATTTATACAATTTGTTGAGAGTAGAGACACATCTATTGGGGCTTCATGAGCCTAAATTAGACTTCTGGCCGACCTTGACAATTTCCATATGTGTGAGAAATGAATTCAAAATCACACTTCTGGTCATCCAAACAAGTTGGCCTTTAGATCAATATTGCCCCTCTCAGAAAGAGGAATCCAATAAAAATATCATCTCCATCATATGAGCTGTCCAAGGTGGAGTTTGGCCCAAGTTGCCAATTTCAACATTCTTTCTACTACATTTTGTTTTGGAGTCCTAGCAACAGAAAGTTGCCTCTTGATTCCATGTTTTTCATATAATTCATTGAATTCTCCTTAGGTAAATACTCCACCTCCATCTATTCTTAAGTATTTTATCTTCAACTCACTTTCATTTTCAACTGCTGCTTTGTAAGTTTTAAAACTATTTAGTGCTTCAAAATTATATCTTATGAAAAATGCCCACTTCATTCTAGTATAATCATCTATAAATAAAATAAAGTACCTTTTTCCTTGTAGAGCTGGAGTTTGGGTTGGACTGCATATATCTGCACGAATGATTTCCAGAGGCATTGATGTTGAGCATTCCTTTGTTTTGAAGCTGGTCTTGGTTTGCTTTCCATGTTGACATGGTACACAAATAACATTTGTTGGCTTTGAGATTCTGGGGATATCTCTTATTGCTTAGTTTTGCTAATCTTCACCAAGTTATCAAAACTTAGGTGTCCCAAACACTTGTGCCATAGCTAACTTTCATTTGATTGATTCATGTAACATCTTTCTTCTTGAATTTCACTGAGAATCTACACGTTATCTGCTGTTCTTACTCTTTTTCCTACTAGTTTTCCTGTAGATGACCTACTAGTCCTTCACACAAAAAATAAGATCATGTTCTTGATCACATATTTGACTGACACTCATAAGATTATGCTTGAGCCCTTCAACATATAGTGGCATTTTGTGCTTTTCCCTCGCCATTGATGAGACTCACTGTGCCTTTTCCAACAATTTTAGCAAATTCATTATCTTCAAAGTTCACATTTCCATCCCTTTTGGTGCGCAATAAGATGAACTTTTTCTTGTCACCTGTCATGGCCTAAAACATTCACTATCTACAGACTATTGACTTTCCTTGTTCTGGGCATACATAACTAAACCGCATGTCTCAGAAGCAAATTCTTCAATCTTCTTTCTCCAAACTCTTTCTCTTGGCATCAATGGACAATTTTGTGCTTCATGGCCTAGGTTGTTGCATCTATAACATTCTAGGCTATACTTTGAAAGAGGAGCAAAAGAATTATATGTCTTGACTTGATCTTGGCTCTTTATGTCAGCAATCTTGTCTTGGTGATTTGCCCTTATATACCTTGCAATTGCTTGATGACCAAAATTCTTACAATAGAAACCATTGCCAAGAAAAATAGTTTGATACTTGTTAGGTATAAGTTTTCCTTCTTGAGATATTCCTTTCAGGGAGGTACTACTTCTCATTCCTTGGTTGAACCTTGTTTCCTGCAACATTATTATGATGAGATCCTGTAAGGACATCATCAAAATGTTTAGGTTTTTCTTCATGATGAACACTGGTATCTTCCTTCGATTTGAAGATTCGCCTGTATAGCCAAGTCTAGATTTGTCGTGTGGCGGTCTTTGGGAACTGAGAATAATATCCAAGGTTTGTGAACTCCTCAAATTCTTGTTGGCTTTGTTCAACTCCCTTTTTAAAGATACTACTTCAGCTTCCAATTTTTCACAAATTTCTTCCTTTTCCTTTAGTTTATTGTTCAAGGCTCTTCTTCTTTCTCGTTTTTGAGAGAGATTATTTTGTGAGATAACCTTCCATTCTTTTTCCCGAGTCTCTCATTTTATTTTATGGCACTAATCAATAGTTCATCCATATTTCCTTCTGCTTCTTCTAGATTTTCATCTTCTTCTTTTGGATTATCTGTTTCATTTGTGAGGGCCATGAACAATACTTCTCTGCTTCCAACATATTCTTCTTGTTCATTAGAATCATCACTATCTTGTTTGAGAATAAATTATTTTTGCTTGAGCCTCTCTTCTTGAAAGTTATTTTCTTGGGTTCGTCTTCATCATTACTGTCATCTTTGAAGGGACACTTGGCTGCATAATGTCCTATTTTACCACATCTAAAACAAACGAGAAGTAACTTACCTTTGAGTTTGGATCCTTTCTTCAGCTTCTTGACAAATTGCACCATTTCAGTATCAGAATCATCACTGTTGCAATCACAATTCTTCCCCTTTCTTGATGACCTTGATACCTTGAATGCAACTTCCTTCTGAGTTGAATTTCCTGACCTCATATCATATGCTGTGAGTTTTCAGTGAAGTTCATCCATTGATAAGTTATCGAAATATTTTATTTCTTCTATGACACAAACTTTAGCATCGAAACGGCCTGGAAGGGATCTTAAAACTTTTTGGACAATTATCTTTTCCTTGACATCTTCACCTAGCCCTTTGAGAGAGGTAACCACTTCATCTACTCGGACAATGTAAGCAGCAATATCTTCTTCATCATTTATCTTGAGACTTTCAAACTTCCTTGTAAAGGTTTGGAGCTTTGCCTTTTTGACCTTGTCATCTCCTTCATAGATGTTGACAAGCTTGTCCCACATTTCTTTATTTGATTCACAATTCATAACCTTGGTGAACCTTGAATTTGACAAACCACTTGTTTTAGAGTTCAAGGCCTTAACATTTGCCACATATGATGTTAAATTTGGACAAGCTAGGTCCAAACTCCATGTTATGATGCTCGGATTAAGGGCTAATATTTTTATTGGATTCCTCTTTCGGAGGTGTAAGATTGATCTAAAGATCATCTCGATCGGATGAGCAGAACATGTACTTTGAATTTATTCCACTTATGTGCTGGGTCGGCCTGGAATAAAATATTGACTTAAATGTCTTAAAGGATGTGTCACACACCCCATATATGGATATAAATACGGCAAAGGGTTGTGTTATTTCACCACAACTCAACACACATCTTCTTCTCTCATTTCAGCCCACACATGTGAAGAAGGAGGACGAATCTGTACGGTTGAGCTGAAGGACGAATTTCTACAGCTAGGGTTTTGCTGGAAGTTTGACCAGAGTTGACTTTGGTCAACGCATGGTCCGAAAGGGCTGAAAATTGGTGGGAAGTTCGATTTTGGAAGGCCGTACTGTTTGGCACAGAAATCGAGGTCAAAGGGTTGACCAAACTGTTGCTGCGTTGACTTTTAGCTTGCTGCCCTGCGTTGACTTTTCTGGACAGCGTTGACTTTTCTGGAGTTGACTTGGGTTGACTCGGTTGCTGATTGGAGGATTGTTGTGACACATTCTGGGTTGGCTGATCAAGGAGACTTTGCTGGTTGAAGCATCCTGTTGACCGCCGTAACGCACCATCACATTTTTTCTGTTTCTGGTTTGTCTTCTATAGGATCCACTTATATGTTCTATCAGCATTTTACTTAACTATTTGTGTGATTGCTGTAAGAAAAGTAAAGTTGCTTCAAGCATAGAACATCTACAAAAATTTACATGGTATCAAAGCTGAGGTGAAGACAAGCCCTATCTTTAGCAATCACCATAGGAAGAAATGGGTTCCACAAGTTTTGAATTCAAGGAGAATGACAAGCTGACTGGAAGGGATGACTTCCATGCCTGGAAGATGATATTAGATCTCAAATTGGAAGACCATGATCTCTTGGATCATGTACTGGGTAAGATTCAAGAACCTCCATCCAATGCTACCGCTGCTGCTAAAAACAAGTGTAAGAAGGGGGAGATCAAAGCAAAGTTGATGATCCGGGAATCCATACATAAAAGTCTGGTTGCCTACATATCTGAGCTAGGCACATCCAAGGAGATGTATGATAAATTGATCCTTATGTTCAAAGTAAACAATGTGAACCAAGTGCTATTCCTCAAGAATAAGTTGAAGAATATGAAGAAGGGCCGGGATGAGTCTATTCAAACTTACTTTCTGAAATTGACCGAAACAAGGAACAACCTGTTGGCTATTGGGGAGACAATCGCTGATCGTGAGATGGTTCTCACCGCACTTGGAGGACTCCCATATGAATGGCAAGTATTCACAACTACCATTCTCAATAATAATACCATTCCTAACTTTGATGAGCTTTTGTCTAGATGTATGCAAGAAGAAACAAGGATGAAGGAATTCGATAATGACAGAAATGCTGCCTATGGTGCTCATTCTCGAAAGAAGAACTCTGGTGGTTCTAAGGACAAAGGAAGAACAAGGACTCAAGAAAATAAGGGTAAGTGTTTCACTTGCCATAGGCCTGGTCACTATGCTCGAGAATGCCCCTTCAAGAAGGATTCTCCCGATAGTGATGATAACAACAACAATCGAAGGAATGGGAATCGAAGAAACGACAAATCCAAGGGAAAGAGGAAGGCTCACTTTGGTGGAAACAATCAACCTTCTAAAAGGTCTAGGAACACCAGGTATGAGGAGTCTAATGCTGTTGATAAAAGAAATGAGTATATTCTTGTATCTGCTCTCTCTGCTACATCTCCGCCCGAGACTATGGATGTCTGGCTAATCGATAGTGGTGCCTCAAGACACATCACTGGATTCATGGAAGCACACTCTGACATGGTTGAAAGGGATACTAATCTAGAAATTATCCTTGGAGATAATGCTACATATCCCGTGAAAGGGACAGGGACTGTGACCCTCCACTTGTCTCAAGGACAAGTCCTACGTTTGCAAGCTGTACTCTATGTACCTAAATTGAAAAAGAACCTTGTGTCTGTATCAGCCATGGAAGACAAAGGGTTCAATGTAACATTCTCTGATGGAAAGGTGCTCATGTGGAAGGAGAGCTTCAAGGAAGCTATCTCGATTGGTTTTAGAGTTGGTACACTCTACCAAGTTGGAGGAAGTCCGCTGGGAGCAATGACTTGTGATACTATCCGACAAACCGAACTATGGCACCGAAGATTTGGACACATTCATTACAAGGCCCTTCCCGAAGCAAGGAAGGTGGTGACAGGGATGCCTGACTTTGGAAATAATCATGAAGGTGTATGTAAGGGCTGTGCCAAAGGAAAGCATACAAGGGGACCTTTCCCCTCAAGTGTCACAAAGACATCTGATATTTTGCAACTGGTCCATTCTGATCTATCTGGTATGTTGCCGTGACATCCCTGGGAGGATGTTCCTACTACATGACATTCACTGATGACTTCTCTCGCAAAACCTGGATATACTTCTTGAAGAAGAAGGATGAGGCTTTCATGTGGTTCCGTACCTTCAAAGCCTTGGTTGAAAATATGACCGAAAAGAAGATCAAGATTTTGAGGACCGACAATGGCACTGAATATGAGTCAAATGAGTTCAAAGACTTTTGCAGAGAAGCTGGCATCAAGAGGGAGACTACTACTGCATATACTCCTGAGCAGAATGGTGTTGCTGAATGCAAGAATAGGACTATTGTGGAAGCTGCCCGTGCCATGCTATGTGACCAGGGTCTACCAAAGTTTCTGTGGGGAGAAGCTGCAAATACTGCTGTGTACATTCAAAACCGATGCCCTCATTCCGCTTTGGAGTCCAAAACTCCCGAAGAGGTTTTCTCTGGTAAGAAACCTGATGTCTCACATTTTAGAATTTTTGGATGTCCTGTCTATTTTCATGTGCCGAAAGAAAAGAGAAGTAAGCTGGATGCTACTAGGAAGAAAGGAATGTTTGTGGGCTACAGTGAGACTTCTAAGGCCTATAGAGTCTATGTACCTGGTCAAAGGGAAGTAGAGATAAGCCATGATGTCACTTTTGACAAAGATGCTTCCCTGAAGAAAGTAGTAGATCTTCCAAGATCTGGAGAAGATCATGAAGAAAGGCCTAGAAATCTGGAAGAACCGCAGGATGAGACAATGCCTGATATTGAAGGACCAATGGACCCTATTGATCCATCTCCTTCACTGGGAAAGAGACCATCATGGCTCGGGGACACCCTCGAAGATGCTGAGGGTCATGCTGCCCCAAGGGGGACATTCCGAGAAAGCAAGAAGCCGTGTAGATACCAAGGGTATCTAGCTGCCATGAGTACTATTGTACAATCTGAACCTGGATCTTTTGAGGAAGCGGTAAAGCATCAAGTCTGGAAGGATGCTATGCACGAAGAATATGAGTCCATAATGAAGAATGATGTCTGGGATGTGGTCCCGAGGCCGAAGGACAAATCAGTTATCACCGCGAAATGGCTCTACAAGATCAAACATGGATCTGATGGGAGTGCTGAAAAGTTCAAGGCAAGATTTGTTGCCCGTGGCTTCTCTCAAAAGGAAGGAATAGACTATGATGACATATTTGCACCTGTGGCACGATATACCACTATTCGATCAATCATAGCCCTTGCTGCTACGCAAGGATGGAGTCTTCATCAGATGGATGTCAAGACCGCTTTTCTGCATGGTGCAATAAAGGAAGAGGTGTATGTGGAACAACCTCTGGGATTTGAAGTTCAGGATCGAGACACTCATGTCTGCAGGTTGAAGAAAGCTCTCTATGGGTTAAAGCAAGCACCCCGAGCTTGGTACGAGAGGATGGATAGTTACTTGATGAAGCTGGGCTTCACTCGAAGTAATGCTGATCCGAACCTTTACTTCAAGGTTGTGCAGGGGAAGCCTCTCATTCTAGTGCTGTATGTGGACGACCTCTTCCTGACAGGTGCTGACCCTCTCAATCATCAATGTAAGAGGGAGCTCGCTGCTGAGTTCGAGATGAAGGACCTAGGACTGATGCACTACTTCCTAGGCCTGGAGTCGCGGCCGGAGACACGAATGATTTTCCTTTCTCAAGGAAAATACATTGACAAAAACACGAAAGATTTGGAATGGTGGAGTAGCAAAATCAGGTGTCGACACCGATGAACAACAGTGAAGAAGTTGTTAAGCGCACTATTTGGTATCTTGGCCAAATTGGCCAATCCTACGAGTATCGTCAACTTTCGTCAACTCATAGGAGCTTTGATGTTCTTAGTGAACACCCGACCAGATATATGTTTTGCAGTGAACACTTTGAGTCAACAGATGGTTGAGCCTCATCATTTTCACTGGGTTGGTGCCAAGAATCTTCTGAGATATCTTCGGGGCCACGATAAACCATGGGCTGAGATACACTGCCGGGAATGTGACACTCCGTGGATATACTGATGCCGATTGGGCTGGCAGTGTGGTGGATCGTAAGAGCACATCGGGATGCTGCTTCAATCTTGGTTCTGCTTCGATCTCATGGATGAGCGGGAAGCAGAAGTCGGTGGCTTTGAGCACCGCGGAGGCCGAATACATTGCTGCTAGTATGGCCTGTTGTGAAGCAGTTTGGTTGCGGAAGCTCTTTAGTGAGCTGTTTGGACATGTGCTAGATACCACTGTGATACTCTGTGATAATCAGAGTGGGATTCGTATGACTGAGAATCCTGTGTTCCACGACAGATCCAAGCATATTGATATCAGGTACCACTTTATCCGGGATATGGTACAGCGAGGCGCCGTAAGGCTCGATCATATAGGAACTGATGAGCAGGTCGCGGATATGCTCACTAAGCCCCTGGGGAAGGTCAAGTTCCTAACCTTCCGTGAGAGTCTTGGTGTCGTGGAACGACCCTATGATGTGGGTCCTGTTGGACGATGAGCTCTGGGAGCTCTGGGGGGCTTTGGGGATAGCTTCTCGGAGCTATAAGCACTCATAATGCTTATGCCCCACCCTTGTGATTATTGAGCTGGTTCGCCTCTCATTTATCTGTGCCCCGTATGCATCCTACCCATTGAGTTCAGGGCTCATGGGAAGTACCTCTCATTTGGCCAATGAGGTGGGAAAAGCTAGAGACTATTAGCAAAGACTGATGGACGCATCAGAGATTGCCGTACTCTCTATCTGGGATGGCACGGTCCAACCACTTGATCTGGGATCAAGTTTAGTGAGGTCTGGGACCTCTGCCTGACTTCGGGTCAGATGAACCAACTTTGGGTTGGTTGGATACTCTTTATGAGTTTGATAGAGGTTTTGAACCTCTGGACTGATTATGTCAGTCGAGGGATGATGTCTTTGTGACTGACCCACTTCTGTTCTGAAATAAAGAGGCCAGCAAAGCAAGTTACGGCGGGATGACGCACGATGTTTGATTGCACTGATGGATGGAGTTCTCCCTAGTTGAGAGAGAGTGTTAAATTTGGACAACTAGGTCCAAACTCCATGTTGTGATGCTCAGATTAAGTGGCTAGTATTTTTGTTGGATTCCTCTTTCGGAGAGGTGTAAAATCCATATAAAATATATCTTAATCCGATGAGCAGAACATTTATTTTGAATTTATTATTTATAATAAATTATATGTACAGGTCGGCCTTACGGTTTCACACCCCCAGCAGATGTGTCACACACCCCAATGATGGATATAAATACAAGCAAAGTTGGAGAGCATTTCACCACAACTCAACACACATCTTCTTCTCTCATCTGATTTAGTACGAGCTCCTTGGAGGACAAGTTCAGCCCACACGTGTGAAGAAGAAGAAGGACGAATCTGTACGGCTGAGAGGAAGGACGAATTTCTGCAGCTAGGGTTTTGCTGGAAGTTTGACCAGCGTTGACTTTGGTCAACGCATGGTCCGAAAGGGCTGAAAATTGTTGGAGAGTTCGATTTCAAGAGGCCGTACACTTTGGCACAGAAATCGAGGTCAAAGGGTTGACCAAACTGTTGCTGCGTTGACTTTTAGCTTGTTGCCCTGTGTTGACTTTTCTGGACAGCATTGACTTTTCTGGAGTTGACTTGGGTTGACTCGGTAGCTGATTGGAGGATTGTTGTGACACATTCTGGGTTCGCTGATCAAGGAGACTTTGCTGGTTGAAGCATCCTGTTGACCGCCGTAACGCACCATCACATTTTTTTGTTTCTGGTTTGTCTTCTATAAGATCCACTTATATGTTCTATCAGCATTTTACTTAACTATTTGTGTGATTGCTGTAAGAAAAGTAAAGTTGCTTCAAGCATAGAACATCTACAAAAA